>JBAMBL010002421.1:0-25895 GCA_037043405.1 Drosophila subquinaria | reverse complement strand
GGTTAGCCTCCTTTCTACACTTAAACTCATATTTTTTTTTCATATGTATGTCTTCTTTCTCCGACGTTCACTTAAAGAGTAAAGACGAATGCAGTAAATACGCATCATTTCATGATAACAAACGGTGAATTAAGATGGGAATTAAGATACAAATTTACCACAAAAGTTTTCAAGTATGCAAGATTTGAAAATAAACGGTTATTAAAGCTCAGAATGCAAGAAAAAAGACTAGCAGGCTGAGCTAGACCAAGCGATAAATCAGGTTGTAAACTGCTTTCTTTCCTCGCTCTCGATTTGTCGCTTGAACTCGCATCTCGCTCCGCTCTCACTCCGACACCTTTTAAGCGATTGAATTTAAAAAAAAGCTTGCTGAGCTTTATCGCGCGATTTCGCCCAATATTATCGCGTCGCTTCTCGCGCGCACTCTGACATCAGCCTTACAGCTCGAAGCCAAACTTATCGATATCAGTGGTCAGTGAATGTGTTATTTATTTTTAACATTTTCTTAAGAAATGTATATGTACATAATATATGTATATGTATGTAAATATAGTGTTTGATTGTCTGTCCATGCGGTCCGTCGTTTTCAACGCGTTTTTCCAACCCAGCATGAACAAAAAATCAGTGTTCATTTCTATGTACATACATATGTGTGTATGTGGATGATGTACATATTAGCTCTGTACATTGTGATTGTTTTTAGTTAAAAAAGACTGCAAATAAAAATTATTTTTGTTCAAAAGTATGCACAATATAATGTACAAGCATTTGTAAATATGTTAAGAAATATGTACATACTATACATTGGTGTCTTTCGTTTTCTAGTATGTGCCCTTTTATTTACATATGTATGTATGTGCAATTAAAACACAAAACAGTGTATTTATATGTGTGTATTGGAATTACGTAGACGTGTACATCAGTGTGTGAGTTTTTGTTTGACCGTACATCTTTGGATTTCTACGCGTATGTAAGTTAACAGTGTAGATATTCCCCCTTGACTCTCGTCGCCCCCTGCCTCAGCGTGGCCGCGGCTTCAGCGTGTGACGGTCAAATGTCACCGTCTGCAATACTTGGACGCCGATGTCGAAGTCGATTTCAACCGAGGTATGCTGAGGAAGAGGCCAGCGGACAACGGGCATAGCTAATCGGACCGGCTTCAAGAGCAGAATTCAAACTCAAAACGAATCACTTTGATAAACCACAAACTTAAACTTATTACTTTTAAATAAAGAATTATAACGATTGCAAACAACTGCGCCTTCTCTTTGGGATCTCAATGGGCTTGAGTATTGGGAGTCGTTCTTCTACTACCGCTGCTGCAATGTTGAGGTAAAGTTGCGTTTCGCTGACATGATCAGCGGAACAAAGTATTTTCGATAACGGAAATACTTAACTTGTATGTATGAACATCTGTATGTTTGTACATACATACGTATGTACATAGGTATTTATGAACATGTATGTAAGTATGTGCGTATGTATGTAAGCATGTGCAAATGTATATATGCATGTACAAATGTACATATGAACGTAATTACTTTTGTATGTATAAACATATTTATGTATTTACATGTGTATGCATGCAGATTTGTATGCATGAACAGGTGCGTGAGCTTTCTTGTACGTAAGCTTTCTTTCGCTTTCCGTTTTATACCGTTTTTCTCATTATACCTATAAAAAGAAGTACACTTAAGTATTTACATTTCTGTTCCAAAGAACTTGTGAGAGGGCTAGGAGGGGGCTTAGCTGAGGCCACCAGGCGGGTCGCGGGTTGCGGATAGCGAATGGCCACCCCTCGGGGAGGTTAGCTGCGAATAGCGGGTCTACCCCGTAATAAGCAGTCCCGGACAAACAGCGGGTACGATACCGACAAAGCGTTTGAGTTGCCGCCTTTAAAGCATAGCCTCACACACCCCTCAACTCCCTCACAAGTACCTACCTCTTCCCCTCCTTATCTCACCCCGGGGCGGACTAAGAGTGTTAATCGTACCGTGCTGAGAGTCCGCCTGGCTGCGGGCCCGGGTCAAAAACTAGCTCAGTCGCTAACGGTGGGTTCAGGCAAGTGGCGACTGCCTGTTCTAATCAGCCTTATCCGGGCATGCGGACCTTTGCTCGGATAGACCTCACCCTTGTCGCGCTACTCATGGGATCTTTTTATGGATAAAAAGAATAATACAAAATTGAAACTCCCGCAGGATCTCCCTGCGGAAAGTGTTGCCAGACACTTTGAGGACCGCAACCTTGATAGGGAGGGGCCTTCCAACGTGGTAGACCATCCTCCACGTAGCCAAGCTCCGGGTTGAAATAGGAGAGTGCCACCGGCACAGCAAAGACGGCCAAGTCTTCAAGCAGCGCGGAAACACTCGCAAAGGAGCACGTTAGGACCATCCCGACCGATGCGTCCTGCGCTAGCCGCTGATAGGAGCACGGTAGGACAATCCCGACCGTTGCGTCCTGCACTAGCCGCTGACACACGGCAGGAACAACGCCTGCCACGGAAAAAGGATCTTCCGCCTGGCCGTGGAGAACCGGGTGGGGTAGATGACCCCCACAGACGTACTCTCTGTGGTTCAAGGGCCAAGTGGTACCTCCGGTACCTCCAGCAGGGGATGCTAAGGCCAAAGAGCCAAGACCGAAGACAGGACACCTGAAAAAATGTCGAGTAGTGCGCTTACACCGCCAACCGACACCCATAAAAGGGTGCGCGAGTTATGTATTATAACCTGTGCTTTAAGCTCTCTCCTCTCAGAGAGCGAAAGCTCGATTTAAAATATCTTTAAAGCTCTTCTTTGTAATTTAGCTCAGTAATGAATTGACCACGAAACAGATTGCACAAAGACATTTATATTTTTAATAAATCTATTATAAATAAATAAAGTTATTGTTATCAATTAACACAAAACTGGCGCAGCCGACGGAGTAACTTACAAGTGCATATAAATACTCACTTAAGTGTTGTATAAATTGACTTTGTTCCTGTGTGTCCATTGGAGTCTCAGAACATAACCTCAAAAGCAATTAATTACTGCGCAATTTCTTTTCTGCACACCGGCACTGTCAAACATATTCACATTTCAAATAGTGAATACATCGAACATTTTGGTGCCAGCAATCGATCCTCCTCAATTCCTACCACATTATCCAGACATGGGATTTTGCATTTAAAATTGCACATTGGCATTAATTAAGTTTGGTAAATTTGCATGTGTGTGTAACGAAAAACCATCGCTTCACATTTACACACACACTTATCGAAGTGAACCAATTCTCTTCATACTCTATTGAACAAGTTCCAAAGAACAATTTCGATTGTCAACGGAGTTCCAAAGAACCAAATCAATTGTTTTTGCTGTTCTACAGAAAATAATTGGCAGCCATGGCTAACGAATTTACTCTACCAATTAAGGATATTATAAAAGACGCCCACCAAAATTCATGAGTATAGAGGCGACAGCTCAAGGGCTCTTTCATCATTTCTACGAGAGGCGGAGATGATATTATCATTCCTACTAGATGAGTCTCCTGCAAGGTACTATGTTCTTAATCAAGTCATCTTAAACAAAATTCAAGGTGCAGACCTTCACGTCATAAGAACTATTGACAACACTAATCCATCGTGTGATGACATCAAGAAAGTTTTGATTCGTAATTTTGGCGTGAAGGAGTCCTACAATCAACTGTATCAAGAGGCATTTATGTTGAGTAACAGAAATGACATCACAGGGTATTTTAAGTCTCCAAGAAATATTATGTGCAAAATTAACGAAAAATTCGAGTATGATTATGAGAAGCCTCAGGAGTTTAATCCTAAAAATGTTGAAGAAGCAATGCTGCGAACATTTTTAAAAAACATTGATGTTAACTTAGCATTAGTTGTCATTAATAGAAACATAAAAAGTTTGAGAGAAGCTTTTGATTTGCTAGAAATAGAAGGACTTATTAGAGTCCAAAATAATAAATACAAAAAACGCAAAATACTGAAAGGTTTAATAAGTATAAATGAAAATCAAAATTATCAGTCAAATTATAAAACAAATACTAATTATCAAGATCAGGGTACAAAATATAATTAGGGTGTTCACTTTGCCCTAGCAGCGTTGCAGATTGAAATCGTTGCAAGCTTGCTGCAAGAACAGCGCTTTACGTGCAACGCTTTGAACATATTCAACAATATGTAAACAAAAAACAGCCCACTTTAGTTATGTGCAATGCTTTCTACATAAAGCGCTGTTCTCGTAGATAGCTTGCAACGATTTCAATCTGCAACGCTGCTAGGGCAAAGTGAACGCCCTAAATGAAAATTCTCAAAACACATATCGTAATTCAACAAGTTTTAAAACAAATCCACAAAGTCAAGTCTCTAAAATGGATGTCGATCATTTACAGCTAGATGCTAATCGTTCTCAAGAATGTAATCCTCAGAATTTTCAATCCAATAATAATTCCAATGAAAACTTGCGTAACGAATCTTCTTCTCAAGAAAATTGTTGTTGCCAAGCAAATTTTCATATTACTGCCTCGAGAAATCACTTCCCTTGATTCAATTAACAATAAATAATGATAAAATTACTGCCTTGATCGATACTGGCTCAACTACATCCCTTCTAGACAGAGATAAGTTACTACATTACCCAAGAATAAATTTGTCTCGTCCAATATATTTCCAATCTCTTGATTCAAACTCACAGGTGACTGAATAAATTGTAACTGATTTGTCTATAGAAATTCAGCAAAACGCTACCATGAGTTGGAAGCTAGCTAAATTTAAAAACAAATGCTTTGACGCTATCATAGGCCAAAACGTTCTCAAGTCATTAAATGCAATTATTGACTTATATAGGAATACAATTACAATTAATAACAACAGTATACAATTTATAAATAGCTCACCTTACACAGAAGAGATCAATCAGATTGAAATAGCTCAAATTGATAACAACGTGCAGAAAATTCTATTCGATAATTTAAACCAACAGGAAAACAATGCTCTGAAACAAATTTTAAGTAAATTCAAAAAATTAATATTTTTAGATGGACAGACTCTTACCAAAACAAACATTACTGAACACGAAATAAAAACAATTGTTGATAGACCTCTATATTGTAAAATTTATAGATATCCCCAAATTCATGAACAAGAAATCTATAAGCAAATTGATGAGATGTTATATCAGGGGATAATTCGTAAAAGCAATTCTCCGTACAATGCACCCTTATGGCTTGTACCGAAAAAGACTGATAACAGCGGCAAAAAGCAATGGCGAATAGTCGTTGACTACCGCAAATTAAACGAAAACACAGTTGTTGACAAATTTCCTATTCTTAATATAAATGGTATATTAGATAAATTAGGACGAGCACAATATTTTTTAACCATAGACCTCGTTAAGGGTTTTCACCAAATTCTTGTCAAGGAACAAGATAGAGAGAAGACAGCGTTTTCAACACCTCACGGACACTACGAATTTAATCGTATGTCATTTAGGCTTAAGAACTCCCCTGCGACATTCCAACGTCTTATCAACACGGTTCTAAAAGAAGAAATAATCAGAATTTGTTTCGTTTATCTTGATGACGTTCTTATTTTTTACACTAGTTTTTCTGAACATGTCGCTCACATTAATATAATATTCAAAAGACTTGCGCAAGCAAATCTAAAGATTCAAATTAATAAATGCAATTTCTTTTCTAGGGAAACTCAGTTTTTAGGTCATGTTTTAACCCCCGAAGGAGTTAAACATAATCCCAAAAAAGTCGATAGAATTCTTCAAATTCAAATTCCAAAAAATGTTAAACAAATAAAAGCCTTTCTCGGAATCAATGGATATTAACGAAAGTTCGTTAAAGACTACTCTCAAGTAGCGTATCCATTAATTAAGTGTTTGAAAAAAGGTGCTTAAATCGATATAAATGAACCAAATTATATAATTGCTTTTGATAAATTGAAAAGAATTATAACTGAAGCCCAAGTCCAAAAATATCCCGATTTCGAAAAGAAATTTCAGCTTATTACCGATGCCAGCAATATAGCTTTAGGTGCTGTTTTACAACAAGATGGACACCCTATTTGCTATGCTAGCCGGACGCTGAACGATCATGAAAGAAACTATTTTCCTATACAAAAGGAATTGCTAGCTATAGTTTGGGCAACAGCTTACTTTCGTTCATATCTCTATGAAGTTAAATTTGATATCCTATCTGATCATCAACCACTTAAGTGGCTTCTGATTTAATATAAAGGAAAAGAGCTTAATGAAATGCTTTATAGATGGCTTGTTAAGCTAAGCGAATTTAATATTAATGTGTTTTATATTAAAGGAAAGGATAACCAGGAAGCTGATTTTTTAAGCCGAATAAATACTGACGAAATTTGTGCATTGAATGTAGCAGAATCTTGTTCCTCTTTAGAAAACAACTTTGATGACTTAGATGCACAACATACAAAAGCCGAAGACCTTATGGACACCACTGTCTTAGGTATTTTAGAAACAGTGGTTAACAGATTTAAAACACAAATTATTTTAACAGATACAAAAACTAAAGAATTTGAAATTAAAAATAAAAACAAGAAAATTTATTTGAATTTAAAAGATTTGGAAGATGGAATGGATGTAATTTTGAAAAAACATATCATCAAGGGCAAAGTTGGAATTTTTAGCAAATAGAGTGATCATGAATATAATAAGTTTCAAAACAAAATAAAAGAGATTTTCGAGGGAAATAAAAATGTAAAGTTTGTAAAATGCTCACTTCATGCAAAAGATATTGAAGACGAAGATAATTTTTATAAAGAAATTGAACGATTTCACAAATATGACACTGGCCATACAGGCATAAATGAAAACTATCAAAGCTTAAAAAAATTAATTTACTTTCCAAAACTAAAAGATTACATTCAAAAATATATCAATAACTGCGACATTTGGAATAGATGTAAATATGATCGAAATCCAATTAAAGAAAAATTTAAACTTACAGAAACCCCAAATGACTTACAAAAAATTGTTCATATGGATATATATACTAACTCAAAATGTAATTTTCTTACTTTTATTGATAGATTTTCAAAATTTGCTACTGCCTTCTTTCTTGAAGATCGCAACAACCAAACCATAATTGAAAAATTACGTTTATATAAGTCCCAAAGAGGTTATTTTGAAAAATTAATCACTGACAATGAATTTAATAGTATAAATATAAAAGACTATCTTAAAAACGAAAATATAGAACTTCATCTTGTCAAACCGAACAATCATACTGGTAATGCAGATGTCGAGAGATTTCATAATACACTTACTGAAAAAATTAGAGTTTTATATTTAGAAAACAAAACCTTAAATATTAAGGACAAAGTTAGTAAAGCTGTAGAATTTTATAATAATAGCTTCCATTCAGCAATACAAAATACGCCAATGAATGTTGAGCACGGAAATTGTAACAAAAAAACTATATATGAAAATATTTTAAAATATAAGGAAAAGTATATTAATTTTAAGAATCAATCAAGAGAGGATTTTGTAGACAACAGGAACGAGGGATACATAAAAAATTATAAGTCTTTAAGACACAAAGATGAACCCAAATATCGCAAATGTAATCTAAAAAACATACATAGTTCTAATATAAAAAGAAAAAAGAAATATGAGACTTAAGTTAAATTTTTGTAATATCTATGAATAATTTATAATTACTTATATTGTATTTGTAAAACTCGGGAGAGTTTTAAGTCAAGTGGTGGAGAAGTTATGTATTATAACCTGTGCTTTCAGCTCTCTCTCCTCTCAGAGAGCGAAAGCTCGATCTAAAATATCTGAAAAGCTCTTCTTTGTAATTAAGCTCAGTAATGAAGTGACCACGAAACAGATTACACAAAGACATTTATATTTTCAATAAATCTATCATAAATAAATAAGATTATTGTTATCAATTAACATAAAACTCGCGCGTGACAGACGATAGTTAAAAACCTTTTGGTTCATATCCTGCTGCCTAAATGCAAACGGCTTCAAAAGATATGGCTTTAGTGGGAACGCATCATCAGCTACAACAACATAAGGCATTGGCTCGGTTCCATTTCGGAGTGGCTTCGGGTCTGGCAAGTTTACAGTATTTTGCTCCAAGGCTTTTGATAATCAGCAACTGAAATTAAAATTATAAGAATACAATTAATATATATTTGAAATTATATATTATTATTGTAATCTTTCCCAATACCGTGCAAATACACCGCCATCAGAATCACGACCACATGCTCCAACATCAATATACGTGAATTTATACTCTCCGTCAGCCAAAGCCATTAAGACTACACTATTTGTCTTCTTATAGTTTAAATATTGTGAGCCACATTTTGCCGGTGCTTGTATTGTCACGTGCTTACCATCCAGATCACCAATACAGTGTGGGAAATTCCAGCGATTCTCAAACACATTTGCTATTTTTTCCCATTCAGCAGCTGTCGTCGGCATCTAAAATTAACAAAAACTAATTAAAGTGTTTTTTTTTTTTTCAGAATATGAATGAAGATGCAGATGGGTGCTTGTCACAGCTCAACTCCACGTTTGTGGAAAATAATGATTTAAATGAGATGTCATCGTCGTCAAACTCGCCATTGGCAATTACTAAGCCAACACCAAAGCGTCGGCTACTTGATGACACCAATGTTCATCGCACTGCTTTACTAAAGCAGGTTTGCGAATATTTGGCGAACACCAAAGAGGATGATGAGTTTGATCTCTGGGGCAAATCAGTTGCAGCAACTCTTCGCAACTTTCCCGATGCCGCTGCCGTGCGCTTGGCTAAGTCCAAGATGAATATCGTTATGGCATCACTTGAAGCCGGAGAGCTTACCAGCTCCATCCCCTAACCCCTAATTTTGTTTGACCTGAATTGATCTCAGAATATAATTATTAGTGCCTTAACATCGACGAACGATACATTATTGTTAAAGTTTTAAGTTTTTAAAATGAAATAATTAAAAGTTTTTGTTACCTTAAGAAAATCACCCTTCAATGTTTTGTAAATGGCATCGCAGCTTTCTTGTATAATTAATGAAATGGAGGGTACCGAGATTTTAAACAAGAAGCTTAAGCTGTGCATGTTATCCCCAGTGGCCAAATAACGAAGAGTCACAGTGAGCCGCTCTGCGGCAGATATAGATTTTCGGAGACTTGTGTCCGCTTTTTGAATGAAAGGCTTCACACGTTCAAGCAAAAAATCAAAATCGTCTGGGCTCATTCGGACAAAGTCCTTAAAACGATCAGGACTATTTGATCGAAATATTGTCTCAAATGATCGGAAAAAACCACTTTCGTCTCGATCCAAATAGAGTTCTTGAACCCACATTGCTCGCTTGCGTTTTTTTAGCTCTTGCTCTTCCTCGTCCTCAAGAGCTAAAACCAAAATCACTGCTGCCGCTATTATGCTCTTCTTCGCTGTTGCCATTGTTCTGATTTTATCGTAAAGTAAACAAATTGCATATGAATTAGTTTTAAAATACATATGCATAAGTACTTACCACTTTTTTACTTTTCTCAATTATTAAAACAACACAATATCGATTAAAATCAGTTTCGATACATTCACAAGTTCGACGTCAACGAAAAATGCTAAGCAACGTGAATGTCAACGAATGTGTATATCAACTGGTGTAAATTACTCTCAACTTCAATATCAACGCGTTGGCATCTTGCGCGTTGCTCAACTCGAAAATTAGTTGGCAACCCGGTTTTTTTGTCAACTCTATCAACTAATGTAAACACAACAAATGCGTTGACGTTGGATATCAATTGTTGATATAGCTAGAATTGACGCTGCATCAACTAGTGTAAATGCACCATTAGAGAACTTTCTCAACCCGTAGTACCGAAATTAAGGGCTCGGTGTGCCCTCCCCATTTAGCTCCAACAAGCTCGGACGCTGGGTGATACCTTTAGTCGCCTCGTACGACAAGCGGTTCCTACTATGGTGATATTCTAAGACCCGTCAACCACACGGGTGAAGCCAATTTCAGCTTTGCAGCTCGGGACTGGCAGCCCAAGTATCTCGTTTAGTCGCCTTGTACGACAAGCAGAGAAGCGCTATTGTGAAATTCTTAGACCCATCAACCACACGGGTTAAGCCAGTGTTGGTTATTAACCCGGGACTAGCGGCCCACCGACGTCCACGCCTTCAACAATTTGCCGACGCCTTGTAAACACGGCATCGGCAAATGCATCCAGCAGCTGCATCCGCTCCTGGGATTCCGTCACCCCAGCCACTCTCCAGACTCCACGTTCAGCTCGGATTCCTAGTCCACCGCACATCTGCATAGAGTGGGCATACACATAGAACGTGTTGCCAGTCTTCACGATCAGCACCACAAGTACACGTGGGCGTCACGCTTAGATTTCTTCCATACAGATATACATTCAGCGATCCATGGCCTGTCAACAAGAATCCAGCGCGCAGGGTGAAACGAAAGTCTCGCCTGTCACATGAGTCGCAAGCTTGCGTCCGGGAAAAACTCATGAGTTACCCGTCCGGTATCTCCGTCATCCCATCGGCGCTGCCACTCGCCCAACAAGCATTCATCTATTCGCGCCTTCTTCTGCTCCCAATCCAGTCCGGAAAGGTCCTGGTTGAACAGCCAATCGCCTTCCTCCAGCGGGTAGTTACGCTTGAGTTTGAACATGATTGCCAATTTCTTGGCAGCCAAGTCAAACGGGGGAGCACCAGCAAGAACCTGCAGTGCCAATGTTGACACTGTACGGCATACCGGGAGGCATCCTAGCAGGATAAGCCTCTGGCATTTGATGAGATCCTTCTGAGGAACTACGCGACGGTCCGTCACGCCATGCCAAACCGAGGCACCGAATAGTGCACAAGGCACCATGAGTCCGGCATACGAGTATATGGTCCGCTTGTCGCGAGGACTGACACCCCAGTCGACTCGCAGTACGCGTGCCTGTGTACCGCTGCTGCGATGAAGATTTGCTGCCACTGGTGTGGCTTTTTGGATGTGGTGAAAGCTGCGATGCCATTTACAAAACATTGAAGGGTGATTTTCTTAAGGTAACAAAAACTTTTAATTATTTCATTTTAAAAACTTAAAACTTTAACAATAATGTATCGTTCGTCGATGTTAAGGCACTAATAATTATATTCTGAGATCAATTCAGGTCAAACAAAATTAGGGGTTAGGGGATGGAGCTGGTAAGCTCTCCGGCTTCAAGTGATGCCATAACGATATTCATCTTGGACTTAGCCAAGCGCACGGCAGCGGCATCGGGAAAGTTGCGAAGAGTTGCTGCAACTGAGATCAAACTCATCATGACACTTTTGAAAGTGTCCTAATGCCCGCGGTCCTTATGACACAAAAATCTGTGTCATAGTGCCCACGGGCCTTATGACACTGGGCGTTATGACATGCACCCCTGAGGAACGCCTTGATGCAACTGCATATTGTTGGATGCCATTGACTTACCCAGTTTTCTGGCACAGGGAGCAGTCCCAGTGGGGACAGTGGGAACGACGGACTCCGTGACGGCTTTGAGGGCAGCGGGGGGTGCAGCGGCAGCAGTATTGGCAACAGCAATGACGTCAGCAGCAGCCTGGGCAAGCTGCGCGTCGAATGCTTCTCCGGCAGCTGCAGCAGCAGAGGTGCTGGCGTCTGCGTCTGCGTCGGGGACGGCTGGCGGCTTCATAAGGGCGGCGTCGGCAGCCCGCCTCTTCCCCTGGCGATCGTCCTCGCTCTTCTCGGTCCCTGACCCGAGCTTGGCACGAGCCCGACCACGCCCTCCCTTGCGCTTTCCCTTCCTCAGGGCTCCCACGGTGGCGTCAGAAACCACCATGGAATCTGCGCTGGCGACACTGGCAGAGCGGCTCCGCGAGGGAGGTTCCATCCCACACTATATGTGTGTATAAATATATATACACACGCACACACACGTGCTTACAAAAAACAAAAAGCAAAATTGGCACACACAAAGTTTGCTTAAAATGCACAAAAGCAGCCAAGACGGGCACTGCTTATCAGTAAGTACCGTTTGTTACCGAAAAACGTAAACAAAGTCTCGCAATGTTATAGTGACGTCACACAGCTGTTTTGACGCACTAATACAGACACACGGAAAACACACTGACACTCGATGCGCGCACAGAAAAATCACGTCTGCTTGCGACAAACGACGAAAGCGAACTGAGTAGATAGGGACAGAAGTCTTGGATCTCTCCGGTTTATTTTACGTGGCGTGTTCCAAGAAGGATTACTACCACGGTATTCGTATTTGCAAGCAAATAATACAGTGAGTCTGGTACAATGCGCCAACTAACGCCCCTCTGAGATGGATGCAGTGGATTCCATCTCATCGGTACCAATTCGAGTGCACACTGTCGGTTGTACACCCCCCCTTGGTCTGGGGCGAAGCATCTAGCGCTTCTCTCTGGCGTTGAAAACGCAACGCTACGCAGCCACCACGAACTCCCACAAGGGGGCCGACCTCAATGAGAAGCCTTGGAGAACTATCTCAACCCGTGGTACCGAAATTAAGGGCTCGGTGTGCTCTCCCCATTTAGCTCCAACAAGCTCGGACGCTGGGTGATCCAGGGTTGTACCTTTAGTCGCCTCGTACGACAAGCGGTTTATACTATGGTGATATTCTAAGACCCGTCAACCAGACGGGTGAGGCCAGTTTCAGCTTTGCAGCTGGGGACTGGATGCCCAAGTATCCCGTTTAGTCGCCTCGTACGACAAGCAGAGATGCACTATGGTGAATTTCTAAGACCCGTCAACCACACGGGTGATGCCAGTTTTGGTTATTAGCCCGGGACTGGCGGCCCACCGACGTCCACGCCTTCAGCAATTTGCCGAAGCCTTGCAAACACGGCATCGGCAAATGCATCCAGCAGCTGCATCCGCTCATGGAATTCCGTCACTCCAGCCACTCTCCAGATTCCAGATTCCACGTTCAGCTCGGATTCCTAGTCCATCGAGGAACCGCACATCTGCATAGAGTGGGCATCCACATAGAACGTGTTGCCAGTCTTCACGATCAGCACCACAAGCACATGTGGGCGTCCCGCTCAGATTTCTTCCATACAGATATGCATTCAGCGATCCATGGCCTGTCAACAAAAATCCAACGCGCAGGGTGAAACGAAAGTCTCGCCTGTCACATGAGTCGCAAGCTTGCGTCCGGGAAAAACTCATGAGTTACCCGTCCGGTATCTCCGTCATCCCATCGGCGCTGCCACTCGCCCAACAAGCATTCATCTATTCGCGCCTTCTTCTGCTCCCAATCCAGTCCGGAAAGGTCCTGGTTGAACTGCCAATCGCCTTCCTCCAGCGGGTAGTTACGCTTGAGTTTGAACATGATTGCCAATTTCTTGGCAGCCAAGTCAAACGGGGGAGCACCAGCAAGAACCTGCAGTGCCAATGTTGACACTGTACGGCATACCGGGAGGCATCCTAGCAGGATAAGCCTCTGGCATTTGATGAGATCCTTCTGAGGAACTACGCGGCGGTCCGTCACGCCATGCCAAACCGAGGCACCGAATAGTGCACAAGGCACCATGAGTCCGGCATACGAGTATATGGTCCGCTTGTCGCGAGGACTGACACCCCAGTCGACTCGCAGTACGCGTGCCTGTGTACCACTGCTGCGATGAAGATTTGCTGCCACTGGTGTGGCTTTTTGGATGTGGTGAACGTCTCCATGGTTGATGCAGATGCTCCTCCTGTATTTGCCAGCCGTGTTGTTTGTTTTGTGTTGTGTTATTTTTATTTTCAGCATTTTTATACATTTTATATTTTGTATTTATTTGCATGTTATTTGTATATTGCAGGTGCTGCCAAGGATTGGCCTGGACTCCGGACTTGCCAATGAATCGTCGATTTTGTGGTTCACGCCAGTTAAGGATGCTGCCAACTAAGTTGTCTGGTAGATTTGACCAGTTTTCCTGTTCCATGGACGGAGCAGCACTCATCTGGCAATTGTGAAAAACGCCGTTAAACGGCCGTTTTTTCAATGCCATTTTTCTGCCACTGGACCAAGATTTTGGAGTTGTTGGATGCCACCATAGTTGCTGGGATTCCTCCTCGATGATCTGCCAGTCACGTTGCCGCTTTTGCATGCAACATTTTGTTGCCGCGTGGATATTTGGATTTGCCGTTTTGGATCGGATTTTCTGCAGCTCACTGGACATCATCTGATGCTTTGTGGTGAGTTTATTCTCTGTAGTGTTTTGTTCTATTGTTTGTTTTATTTGTTTTGGCTGATTATGTTCCTTTTTCATTAATGGCTATGACGTGCCTATGCTGCTGCTGCTGCTGCTGATGTGGTGAACTCCCTCGCCGCTGTCTCTGCCAGTTGGCCAAATGCCAATAGGAGGCCTGCCACAAGTGGACGCCTTCATTGGTGCCATGTAGATGGACATGTGGATGCATTAGTGCGTCCAGGAGCTGCTTTAAGGGATTTTCCACATACTGCCGCCACCGCTGGAGCCGCCACTTGCTCCAGCATGCGGTATGTTGTGGATAAGATGTCAACATATTGCCCATAATTGAGCGAGATTGAGCGCTGCCATGGAGACGCCGCGTCTGGCATTGCCACATGCAACATGTGGTTGCCACATTGTAGCATGCCACTACCACCAATGTTGAAACAAGCTGCTGGAGCTGCCGGATCTGTATTTTTAATTGTGGAGGCAGGTAAGATGCAAGCCTGCAAATACTTGAACAATTTATATTAATACATTTCAATAATAAAATTTTTATAATTTGCAGGTGCCGCCATGATCTTGCCAGGATTGCGAAATTGCCATTGAATTGGCAGTTTTGTTGCCCGAGCCGGATGAGGAAGCTGCTATATTGTTTGCCAAATGCCTTTTGCCAGTTTTGCTGCCTTATTGGCCGGGCAGCAAGCATCTGGCAATTGGGAAAAATGACGCCTGTGTACCGCTCCTGCGGTGATGAGTTGCTGCCACTGCTGTGGCTTTCAGGATTTGGTGAACGTCTGGTCCATCGTTGATGCAGATTCCCCTCCTCCTGTAGTTGGCAGCCATGTTGTTGATTTTTATTATTATTTTCAGCCTTTTTATTTATTTTATATTTTGTAGTTGATTTAATGTTTTTTGTATTTTCTAGCTGCTGCCTAGGATTTGCCTGGATGCCAGAGATGACAATGGATTGATGATCTTTTGGTCCAAGACGATTAAGGAAGCTGCCAAGTAGCTTGCCCAATGCAGGTTTCCAGTTTTTCTGTTCCCTGGACGGAGCAGAAAACATCTGGCAATTGTGAAAAACGCCGTTAAACGGCCGTTTTTTCAATGCCATTTTTCTGCCACTGGAGCAGGATTTTGGAGCTGTTGGATGCCGCCATAGTTGCTGGGATTCCTTCTCAATGATCTGCCAGTCACGTTGGCGCTGTTGCATGCAACATTTTGTTGCAACATGGATATTTGGATTTGCCGTTTTGGATCGGATTTTCTGCAGCTCACTGGACATCGTTACAAGCTGGTACTGCTCGTTTGCCAAGTTGCCACTGGATTGGCAAGATTGCAGTCCATGCTTGTTAACAGGATGTGTAAGCTGCGTTATGGCCAAGTTTTGTTGTCCTGGCTGCCATGGGCCAGTGATGCCACTATTCTGGCAATTGATGGATTTGTGCCAAATTTGCTGCTCTTTTTGTCGACGCTGGATGGACGCCTGGTCTCGCCGCTGCAGCTAGTCTGACCAGAACGAATCTGGGTGCTTTGTGGTGAGTTTATTCTCTGTAGTGTTTTGTTCCATTGTTTGTTTTATTTGTTTTGGCTGATTTTGTGCCTTTTCTTTTTCATTGATGGCCATGTCGTGCCTATGCTGCTGCTGCTGCTGTTGCTGAGGAACGCCTTGATGCAACTGCATATTGTTGGATGCGGACATTTTGTGCTCACACTGGCTATCATCATCGTCGTCGTCTGAAGTGATAAAATTTATTTGCCGCCCATCGATGCTTTGTTGTTGCTGTTGCTCGTGCCATATATCTGGCCAGCTTTCATCCTTTTTGTGTCGATGCTGGTTAATTGTTTGCGAGTGCAGACTTAATAGTGCATTTTCTTTGTGCTCAAGATGCATGAGCATTAACTGGCATCTGTCGTGGGATTTTTCCTGAAATCCTTTTTCGTGAGCTAGTGGCGTCCATATCGATCTCGATAGGAGGCTACACGTGAAAGCGAAGGACTATTTATCGTTAATAGCATTTTTATTTATATTTATTAATTTTTCAACATCTAATGATCGTTTATATGTGTATATTTCAGAGTATAAGCAATCGCAGTGATCATCGATGACCTCTGGACCAATGGAGTATGCAGTTTTCCAGATATCTCCTAAAGTGAGATCCCAGATATCGGGATCGACATCATGGACGACGTTATTGGCGGCAGATTCCAGTGTGTTTGTCTTCTTCTTGCTGTTGTTGCTGATGTTGTTCAGGTGAGTTTCTCTATGACCATTTGCCTTTGCTGTTGCTATTATTGAATGGGCAGCAGCAGCATAGGCAGAATTGGTTGCAATTAGGCTATTGCTTTTATTATTATTGTATTTATTGTTTGTGGACTTGTTCATAGTTGTGATGATTTGCTGCGTGAATAATCCTAATGTTGTCTATGACAGAATTCTCCGGGCTACTGTCAACGGACATATCATTAAGATTTGGTGGAGCAACCTCAACAAGCGGCTCAATGTGGATTGGCCATTGTTGAGATTGCTGTTTTTGTGAATTATTGGCCAAATTGGAGTTGGACAATAGCAGTTGTATGATGTTCAGGATTGAATCCATTTTTTTGCCCATAAGGGCAATGGCATCCGTTTTCTGCTGCAGAGCCCGCCTGAGGCAGTCATCTGGCTGTTGTTGTTGCTGCTGCTGCTGCTCCAGGCGTAGCTTATCCTGGAGTATATGCAGATGCCTACTTGCTGGCCCGAATGCCTCACGCTTGTAAGGAGTCTTGGTGATGCCAGATTTGGCGACTTGGCTGCAGGGCAACTGCTGCGTTGACCTGCTAATGTTGTTATTGTTATTGTTGCCCTTAATGGGCGTTTGTTGCTGCAGCTGCTGCCTTGGCTTCTGGTGTTGCTGCTTTTGTTGTTGTTGTTGTTGCTGCTGCTTTTGCTGCTGTGGCTGTTGCTGCTTTTTAAAATTACTAGCAACTTTATTTTGTTGCGGCTTTTGCTGCTGATGTGGCTGCTTTTTGGCAGATTTTTGTTGTTGTTGTTGCTGCTGCTGCTGCTCCTTCTGCTGTTGCTGCTTCGGCTTTGGCGTAACTGGCTGTTGTTGTTGCTGTTGTTATTGCTTTGGCCTTGGCTGGTGTGTGCGTCTCCTTGGCGTATTTCCTGGCATTAATCCTTTAAGAGAGAGCCCATTTTGCAGAATATTTGCAAATTCGGCTCTATCTCTGTTGATGGCCAATTTAGATTGTTCCAGTTTGAATATTTTGCAGCCTTTATTACTGGCAATTTGTGCACCTTGGCAATTTGCACACTTGGCAGGTGTGTTCTTTGCCTTGGTGCATTTAATTGTCGCATGTTTTTCAGCACACTTGAGGCAGATAAATTGGCGGCGGCAATAGTTCTTGGTATGCCCAAATGCCTGGCAGCGATGACACTGGACCGGATCAATTAACCGCTTCTTCTTCTCCACCACAATGTTCTGGCAGCCCATGCGATTCATTTGGAGGATCTTTTCATTGGTACCGTCAACAGTCGGTTGGAGCTCCACTTCAAAGAGATTCAATGCTACACCGGTATAGCGATGTTTCATGACCCGTATGAATCTAGGCTTGAATCCACCAGCAATAAGCTGCTCATGAATCCACTTGGGCTCTGTAGTGGAGTGTAAGTGGCGTATGACAATGCGGAAGCCGCGATCTTTACGCAGTTGATGCGTATGCAGCTCCGCATTGTTGTTATGTTTATTGTAAACTTTCATTGTGTTGCAGTGCAGCCTAATTGCACCGTTTTGTGTGCATTTAGTTGTGTATCCATTTGCAACACCCTCAAGGCCATTAAGTCGTTCCAATATGGGTTGTATTTTGTCCACTTTGGGCAGAAATAGTGTAGGAATCTTGGAACTTTTCACTAAATTCCATTCCTGCTGCTGCTTTTGTTGTTCCTTTTGTTTTTCCCATATGTCATTTTGTTGCCTAAAGAAGCTTTCCAGGCCGCTGGGAGTATTTGATGCATGGTTGCTGTTGTTGTTGTTGTTGCTGCCTTTTTGGGCAACAGTAGTGGCTGGAGCATTGTTGTTGTTGCTGCTGTTTTTGTTGTTGGTTGCTGCTAAAGTTGCAGGAGCTGGCATAATTGTAGTGGCTTGTATAGCCGTATCTGCATCCATTGATTCGTCAACAATTTCCTCAATCTCAGACGTACTCTGTCATGAGTCATTTGAGGAGGAGGAGGAGGAGCTGCTGAGATCATCAATTGTTATGTCCGGATCAGACATATCATACGCTGGATCGTCATCACCAAAACCATAATCGGACTCAAACATCCTTGGATCAATGGGTTCACCAAGGGTTTTGAGAATCTGGAGGAATGCTTGCCGGGATTCAGGTGAGTTGCCAAACGGGACAGCATGCTGTTGGCGCTTGGAGACTCGTTTTGGTTGGATTTTACTTTTACGCTTGAGGCCAGCATTAATGGCTGCCTTGCGTTTATTTGATTTTAAAGGGGCATAATTTTTAGAAAAATGTCGCTCACCTTTTTTGCTTTCCTTTGCAGGTGGTGCTGCTGCTGGTGCTGGTGCTGTTGCTACAACTGCTGCTGCTGCTGCTGCTGCTGCTGCTGCTGATATGACAGGCTGTTGCTGTTGTTGCTGCTGCTCGCATGGCATTATTGGCGAAGGGTGCCTAATTGTTGTCGGCGTCGATGAACTGGATGTGGCTGCATCCGCATCCATCTCTTTCGGCAAGGAGTCTATGTAGTCCATGCCAAAGGACGACACCACAGGCGAGACATTGCCCCTTGATGGTGATGATGATGATGACGACGTGGCAGAGGATGTGGCCAAGGAAATTGTGACCACATCAACAATGTCATCACTTGGCCGTTCATCACGCTGGTTGCTGGTATTGTTGCATTTATTGTTGTATTTATTGTTGCATTTATTGTTGTTGTTGCCATTGCCATTGCCGTTGCCGTTGGCCGCCAAAAATGTTTGCAAGTTATTTTTGGCGCCAACATCGATTGGCATTTTTGGCGGTTGATTTGGCGGCAGCGATGGCGACGAGTATTGAGTGAATAATGGCGGCGATGGTGTCTTCCTCTTCATTCTTTTCAACTCCTCTTTGGCTGGAGCCATTGGCGCCAAATTGGCCAATTTTGGCACAATTTTAGGGGTTGAGAAAGGCGGCGGCGTTGGCGTAAGCGTCGGCGTTGGCGTTTTTGATTTTGATTTTCTGGCAGAGGGATTTGCCTGATTTATGTTGCCATGTTGGTTTATCATTTTGTCACTTTTAATGTTTTATTTTTTATTTTGTATTGTTTATATACATATATATTAGGGTGTCCCTTATTTGGTCAAAGTCAATATTTTAAAACGCATACGGGCTAGTTCTGTTCATTAGGTCCTAAAGCACTCAGAAATAAATTTTTACCTCAATCGGAGTATGATAACCCGTGCCGACTTGGATCGGAAAATTTAAAGATTATATGGGACAAAAAAAATTTTTTTTTTTTTTTTAATTTTTTATTTTTTTATTTTGTTTATTAGGTCCTAAAGAACTCAAAACCAAGTTTTCACCTTAATCGGAGTACGATAACCCATTCAAATTTGCATCGAAACATGAAAAAACAGTATTTTAACACTGATTATACATTTTTCGATGATTTTTCATGTTTTGATGCAAATTTGAATGGGTTATCGTACTCCGATTAAGGTGAAAACTTGGTTTTGAGTTCTTTAGGACCTAATAAACAAAATAAAAAAATAAAAAATTAAAAAAAAAAAAAATTTTTTTTTGTCCCATATAATCTTTAAATTTTCCGATCCAAGTCGGCACGGGTTATCATACTCCGATTGAGGTAAAAATTTATTTCTGAGTGCTTTAGGACCTAATGAACAGAACTAGCCCGTATGCGCTTTAAAATATTGACTTTGACCAAATAAGGGACACCCTAATATATATATTTATAATGTTATATATATATTGTTGTAATCTTTCCCAAATTTTATTTGCATCGAGTGAAACAGTTTTGCAGTCAGTGTTCACTTTTCGTTAATAGTTTTTTGATTTAGTTGGGTAAAGATTTTACTTGTTCTCAGTTTTTAGTTTTTTTCAGTTTTTCTCGGTCATGACATTTTATAATTTATTTATTTGATTTATTTAATTTTTTTTTTTTCATTTATTTATGTATGCCATCGTCGTCGTTGTAAAAAAGTTCACAAGCACACATAGAGAAAACGCAGGGACAGGCGAAGAAACATGGTAAAATGGTTTTAGAGTCACTGGGAGGGGACTGGTCAAATTTTATTGGTACAAAAGACAGAAAGGGGACACTTGCATGTAGCAACAGAGAAAAACACTTAACACGAAGACATTAAGTGTGCACAGCAATGATGATTTTTCTTCTTTTTTTTCCAGTTTTTTATTCAACTTGATTGCTTTTCTTTTGATTGATTTTATTTTATTTCAGGTTCAATTCTATGTGTATACAAGGGCATATACACATAGTTGCACACATTAGTTGATTTAATTGTATTTTTTTTGCAGTTTCTCGCTCATTATTTTATTATAAATTATTATGTCGTATTATGTAGAAATTGTTAATGTTCAATAAATGTATATTGATTAATGGCAATGATTGTGTTTGACTTTTATTAATTTTCAGCTTGAGTTGCTGCCATTTTTTTTCCACTGTAATGGCTTGTCTGCAAGAAGTGCAAAGTCTGCACAGCTTGATGGGGATTGGTCGGTCGGTCGCGAGGGTTGAACTTTGGATTCTCACAAGTGTGTGTTTGAGAAATGAAAATGGCCACTTTTTTTTTTTTTGGTTTTTGGTTTTTTATATTTTTCTTTCGTTTGTATTTTATTCAATTCAATTTTTTAATTCAATTCAATTCCATATTGGTTAACCCGGGGTTTTTAATTCCAGTATTAACAATACGTTGGTGGTGGTTGGTGTTGACACAGTGACGAAGAGAAAATTAATTACAGTTTTACATTCTTTTCAGGCTTTGAGTTTACAACCGCACTCTAAGTTGGTCAAGTTTGTTTGCTCTAAATTAATTTACAATACATGTTTTATAAATTAAATTCAGACGCACGTACACACACGCACAGAGTCTTTTATGTCTTTTATGATTTTTAATTTAATTTGCTTGTTTCAGTTTCAGTTTAAAGTTTCAAGTTGCTCGCGATCGAAGAACAAATCACGTCCGCACCGCATCGGCCGACTCAATTGCGATTTGCGATGTTCTATGTTCGCAAGGGCAACGAACGTACAGTCAACGAACAACGACCCCAAGTCGGCTAACTTAGATCGTTATTTTGTTGTTGGCGCATTCGTCAGTTCAAAACAGCGGGACATTTTCTGGATAATGTTAAAATTTAACATTAACAGTCTTGTAGCATTAACAGTCTTGTTTTTTGGTGTGTGGCCTCCCCGACTGTTAGGGTTAACATCCGGGCCATCGATATCAGAGTATTTGTGTGTGTATGTGCATCCAACTTGTACATATTTTTGGGGGTACGTACATATTTATCTTCATTATTTTTCCTCGCATATATAAAGGAGTGTTCATTATCAATAATTTTGTATATAAATATTAATTACTGGCTATTTACAGGTACATAATTACAGGGAGATGGCATCAATACATGCATTGAATGAAAAACATGGGATTACATAATCAGGTAAAGAGACAAGCAAAATGTTGGCAATTTGAGTTATGCAATCTGCAGATGGCACACAATAAACAAAGTTTTAATGTGATTTTTTCTTTTCTTTTCAGGTATAATGGCAGAATAACAAGGTAAGTATTCTCGAGTTAAAAAGAAAAGGGTCAAGACTTGGTGAGTATAAAATTTTAGTGACAATATATTTTCAGAGACATCAATCAGCTGTTTTTTCGTATAGGGCCTACAGTGACTACACGTGCAATTGCAAGGTGAGTATACTAATCTTGGTGTCATTGGTGTCTCCTCGTCCGAACGGCCTTTCTGTGGACCTGCCGTTGCCAGTCGCCGTGAGATGGACGCCAGTTTGTTGCAGTCCAGCGCTGCTGTCGCTGCAACTCTTCTTCTTCTTCTTGTTGTTGCTGAATTTTCTGCTGCCTTTGCCCAGGCCAAGGCAAAGGCGGCATGGCTGCCGAATTTGGATTGGAGATGCCCAATAAGGGCATCAGGTGCGATGTGGCCAGCAGCAGCAGTACAGCAGGTGCACCCATATACACCTGGGACCGCCGCCGTGGCCACGGAGTTGCTTGCCAAAATGGCCAATAAGGCCGTTGTTGCTGCCGGCGTCGACGTTGCTCGCCCGGCTGGATGTGTTGTACACGTCTGCATGTGCCCAGGTGGGGCAGCAGGCGTCGTATAATGGATTCACGGACGCCTGTCCATGAATAAGTAGGTGCGATTTCGCCTCCATGTGACGCTGCCACGGATCACTGACGCCATGGAGTAGACCAAAGGGAGAAGTGGGCAGCTGCTTCTGCCGATACTGTCGCCGAGTTTGGCCAGGAATGGCCTGCTTGTCACAGGACGTGCCCGATGGTGGCCCAGGATGAGTCTCCTGCTGCTGTCTAGCTCTTTTTACAATTCTTGCCTCACGCATGGACCAGGAGTGGCCCAGACGGGATTTTCTTGGCTGGTGCACGGATGTGCGATGATGGTTGTTTGGAGAGTTATGGCGGTGTTGATGCCTCACAGCCCATGCATCGTGGTGACTTGGAGATGGTGCGTATCATTCGATTGTTTCTGGATTCAATGCGATTAAATTGAGTCTCACTGGCCAGTGCACCCCAGATTAGCTATGGCATATCGCCAAATAGGTGCAATGCACTGTTTGTAAAGGCAGGAGTTTGCTGGTCTTCGGGAGCTTACTGGCGCCTCCAATAATCCAGTTGTATTTCCTGGTAGCTGTTGCTAGCTTGTGCGCGGACTTGTGTAATGTGATGCCTCATGGTTAGCTTGCAGTCCAGGTGCAGTCCAAGGTATTGGTGCTTGACTTTGTGTTGGATGGCGTTATGATTGATTGTTGGCATAGGTGGAATCTGTGTTTGCTGTAAGCGTCTTTTTGTGAACAGGACGTGTGCAGTTTTAGTTTCATTTATTGTTATGCACCATTTTTTTGCCCAATCTATAATGTTGTCCAAGTATAACTTGTTAACTCTTACAGACTGAGCTTGGTGTGCGAGTCTGATGTCATGATGACTGTATCGTCAGCAAAAGTGGAGAGCAGGATTTTATGGTCCACATTGTTATCGCTAACACTGACACGGTCACTGGTGGCGGGTCCATGTGCGTATTGACGGGAGCGGCATATCAGATGTGTAAATGGTATACAGGATTGGCCCAAGCACACTGCCCTGGGGCACGCCAGCCTTGATGGAGCCAATGCGGGATATGATGCCATTGTTGGAATTGACGTAGAAGGTACGATCTGCCAGGTAGCTTTCCAGAATGCGGTACAGCGTTGGCGGCAGAAGCTTGCTGTAATTTGCTACAGGAGTCCATCATGCCAGACCCTGTCGAATGCCTCTTTAATATCGATGAAATATTGCCGAGCAGTAGTTTCGTTCCTCAAATGAATGCATGAGAAATTGTGACACCCTAGCTCAGCTGTTGATCAGTGCCATGGTTTACACGAAATCCAAATTGATGTGTCGGTAATGCTTTGGCGAAGCTATTCACACTCAAACATTCTTTCCATTAGAAGTCTCTCAAAGATTTTTGAGAATCCATCGAGGAGACTGATAGGACGATATGAATTCGGCACTGTCCGTTCTTTTGCCAGGCTTGAGGATCATTTTTATTGCTGCACATTTCCATTGTTTTGGAAAGTGTCCAAGGCGTAGCATTGCATTATAAATAAGCACCAGATAGAGAATGCCCTTTTTTGGCAAGGCCTTGATGGTGCGATTATCTATCGCATCAATGCCTGGCGATTTATTGTATTTTAGCAGCTTAATGATTTTTATTACATCAATGTCTCTTATAGGTCGAAATGATGGGGCTGTTTGTGGAGTATCATGTTGTTCCTGATAATGCTGTTGTTGCTGTTGCCGCAATAGTGTTTGGTTCTGGGATTGATGCTGCTGCTGTTGCTCAACTTGATTGACTTTTCTATCATGTTGTTGTTTTGGGTGTTGCCGTATTTGCTGGACAAGGTTGCCAATTTGTTCGCGATCCTGTGGAGAGTTCGACAAGATTGGTCTGAATCGCTCTTCTAAGTAGTTGGCAAATACTTCAGCCTTCTCTGCGGAGCTTCTGGTCCATTTAATGTTGATGTTGCTGTTGTTATTGTTGTTGTTGCTGTTAGTGCTGCTAGTTGCAGTATTAGCATTAATTTTGAGTGGCCAGTTTGGTTCAGGCTGTCTCTTGACGGATTTTGTAATTTTCCATAGTTTCTGTGCTTTGTAGCGATCATCCGGATCAATTTGTCTAAATAAATTGTTGTGGTGATTTATTTTCGCAATATTTAATATTTTCCTTAGCTTTTTTTTACAGCGTTTGTAAATGGTAAGTGTAAGTGTATTGCGAAATTTAAAGTGCAACTGTTTAATTTTTTGTTTTAATTCCAGATGGCGGAGGAAATATTGGTTGCGGCTTAGTGCCGCATATGGGCCAGACAATCGATGACGTCGTCGCTGAGGATGAGCCTGATGGTGTTGTTGTTCATGCCAGTTGTTCTGTCGTCTCCGAGATGGCATTGTAGCTGCTTTGACTGATTCATAGATGTTTCTGGCGAATATTTCAATTGCGTCTTCTATGTCCTGTCCGGAATTGATTTCGGTATTGAGTAAAATGCGACCGTTGAGATGCCATTGAAACTTCTTGATGATCGGCTTCTGTTAAAAATAAATATATTTGTATGCATACACCGCAGTTCTAATGCATGCTCATTTGTCGCTAAGTTGCCTACGCGCAACTGCGCTCATTTGTAGCTTTAAGTGAAGTTGCCTACGAGCAACATATTCTTATGTATTTGATATTCCGAACTACTTGCTTGAAGCGTGTGAACAAGAAAGGTTCAGTAGTGTCCGCATGAAGCGGTTAATAAATGTATCAAGCAACCAAATAAACTTAACAGGTTATGGGCCCAGAATAGTTCGATTGTTCTGG
The DNA here is from genome assembly GCA_037043405.1 of Drosophila subquinaria. NCBI lineage: Eukaryota > Metazoa > Arthropoda > Insecta > Diptera > Drosophilidae > Drosophila > Drosophila subquinaria. The sequence goes on along the minus strand of JBAMBL010002421.1, from coordinate 593 downwards.
GAATAATTAAACGCAAAGATGAATTCGGCAATGAACTCGATCGAGAAGTTGGACGACCAAAATTACAGTGCGTGGGTCGTTCAAATGAAGAGTGTTCTAATACATTCAGAATTGTGGCAGTACGTGTGTGGTCGTGTCGTGAAAAACGAAACGGACAGTGCTGAGCAGAAAGCCTTATTTGACAAAAAAGACGAGAAGGCGCTCGCATGCATTATACTTTGCATAAAACCGTCACAAATAAATCATGTAAAAAATTGCGAGACAGCGGCAAGTGCCTGGGCTAGATTGAAGGAAATCCACATGCCAATGGGGCCTGCGCGTCGTGTAACTTTACTAAAACATTTGTTGCGTATGAAAATGACGGAGTCAGCTAATATGACAGAGCATATTAGTAAATTTACAGAACTGGTCGAAAAGCTAAGTGAGATAGACTTTACTTTGAGCGAAGAATGTCTTTCCATATTGCTGTTGTCAAGCTTGTCGGACGCATACGACAATTTCGTGGTCGCCGTGGAGACGCGAGATGAGTTGCCATCGCTAAGCGCGCTGAAAATCAAATTGCTCGAAGAGAGTGAACGGCGCATTACAGACGT
>JBAMBL010002418.1:0-13795 GCA_037043405.1 Drosophila subquinaria | reverse complement strand
GCTCACCTTCATATACCTTATGCAAACACGTAATACATATTTTAAAACAAATAACAGAACAGTCGATATTCAATATCAAAAACTCTTTATCATTCAAAGAAAAAATAAACAACTCTTTTATATGTGATGACGAAATCCTAATATCATTTGATGTAGTTTCCCTTTTCCCTAGTATCCCCACCGACCTGGCATTAGAAATAATAAGTAAAAAATGGACAGACATTGCAAAGCACACTAAAATACCCAAACATTTATTCATGGACATCATTAAGTTCTGCATAATCGAAAACAGATATTTCAAATATGAAGATAAAATTTACGCCCAATTAAAAGGTATGCCCATGGGATCACCTGCCTCCCCTATTGTAGCAGACTTAGTAATGGAGGAACTACTAAACAACACACTCAACAAATTAAAACATAGACCTAGAATAATGACCAAATACGTAGACGATCTGTTTGCCATAATAAGAAAAGACGAAATTCAAAACACTCTGGACGCATTGAACTCTTATCACAAACAAATAAAATTTACTTACGAAACAGAAGAAGACTGCAAACTGCCTTTCTTAGACACAACCATTAACAGATGTGGAAACACACTGAAAGTTAAATGGTACAAAAAACAAACAGCATCAGGCAGAATCATAAATTTTTACTCTAACCATCCAAAAACAATGATTATAAACACCGCAATTAGCTGCATTAAAAGAATGATAAATTTAAGTGATCAGATATATCACAAAGAAATTTATAAACAAATAATAGACATGCTAAAACTTAACGACTTCCCTGTTAACATTATAAATTCTTTAATTAAAAAACAACAGCAAAACAGACCAAAGCAACATACAGAACAACCAAAATCTTACAGATCTCTCACTTATGTACCTAACTTATCCGAACGTTTTAACAAATCCGAATGCTATGACCAACAACAGATTACAATTAGCTCACAAGCCCACGATCACAATGAAAATATTTTTTAACAAAACAAAAAGCAAAATAAATAAACTAGACAAAAGTAATGTGATCTATCAAATTCCATGCAGTGGAAACCACACAGAAACATGCAGCAAAGTTTATGTTGGTACCACCAAATCAAAACTCAGAACAAGAATAGCCCAACACAGATCGGACAGCAAACTTCGCTTACAAACTGATATACAAAAAACGGCACTAGCCACGCATTGCTTACAAAACGGCCACGCAGCGAACTTTGACGAGACAAAAATATTACAACAAGAAGAACACTACAAGAAACGTTACACGATTGAGATGCTGCACATCATAAATACAACAACAAACAAACGACTAAACTACAAAACAGACACTGACAACTGCGCTCACATATACAGACATTTACTAACGAAGAGACATCAGTTGCAAACTCCAAGCCCACGAACGCGGACTTGTTAAACCTTAAAATTGTATGTAAACGTATTAAGTAGTGTCTTAAGAATCAATGTTTTTAATTTATAAGTTGACTATGTTTTTTCTATGTTTTTTGTATTCAGTCGCCCTGAAGACGACAGCCGACGGCAGTCGAAATATATCGGCAAATTTAATAAATGAAAAAAAATCCAGACCTCAAGCCAGCCAAAAACTCAACTACAAAGTCAATTATTATACAAATGAATTAAATTATATTAATTAAATAAGAAAAAAATAAAATACTTATTGTTCTGCAATGAAAAACTGTCCTGACTGACTCACTGAGAATCAACGTAGAGGCCAAACGGTTAAGCGTAGAAAGATGAAATTTTCACACAACATACACGAGACAATTTCATCGTGCAAAAAGATGGCGTTTGCGATATACGACCTGTAAGTGGGTCAAATTCGGGGTCAGAGGTCCGGAAATCGCTTAGTATGAAAAACAGTTTTGTTCCTCAAACTCACAGATTTTATGTTTAGGACTGTTTCTTATATCCTGACCTAATTTGATGTCGGATTACTATATTATAAAGCTGTCATATCGGATGCAGATTAACCTTCTGTATGAAAATCTTTGTTGTTGTATGAGATATCCTAACAAAACTCACAGATAAACTCTTCTGGCCAAATCTGGACTCTTTCGACAAATTTGGCTTTTTCCCGTTAAATATAGCTTTTACCCGCCAAATCAGGTTTTTAACGCTATTTTAAAATATTTCCCGCCAAATCACAAAATCTAACTTTAGCCAAAGGAACTAAAAGTTACCAAAATGAATGAATCTTTTGGCATTTCAAGCCAATGAAATTTCTTTAATTAACTGAAATATTTAATAAGCCATATTGCGTAGCCGGCATTCACTTCGTTCGTCTCTGTTGTGTGTTGTTTGTCTGGCGACAGCCTTTTATGTGATGTTTTGTGGGCTTATGAGCTTAGGCTTTGTGGTTTTTTTCCGGCTTTTGTGAGTGTCAGATGGATTTGCCGACATTTGCCAAAGAGAATTGCACAAAATAAGGCTAATAGGCAGCCGAAATAAGCCCCAAAAAAATATAATACACAGAGAGTGAAAGCAAAAGTTAATGTGAACAGCTGCCCCGCTGTTTGTTTGCAGTTGAAAAGTTTATTAATAACAAACACAAGCGGCGATGATGGCAAACGCATTGCTGTTCCCATTAAAAAGGGTAATTTATATAAATACACAATTTTATTTAATTTATTTTATTTCGTTTTAATTTTATCGTAAGTAGATGCCTCAGACCGAGTAAATTTATATTTGAACAGCATGCGAAATATGTTTTAATTTATTAAATTAAAATAGTCCCGAACCAAACTTAGGCGGTTTGAAAAAGACTGCGATCCTCGTCACACGCGTCGTATGCGTAATGTGTGTGTTTCTCTCTCATATGGGGCTACAAAATCAACGTTATGCAAATTTAAATGTGAGCATAAGGCGGAAACGAGCTCGTTTGAATATTTTGTTGGCTCAGTTCTCATTTTTATCCCTTCGCTTCTCTCCTTCTCTTGCCCATGTGACTGTGACTCCCCTGCAGCTATGTAAATATATTTGCATGTGCATGTGTCTCTCGAAACTCAAAATTACATTTGTTACACACACACATACACACACACACGCTCATACATGTGGTGACAGCGAAAAAATATTTGTAATGAGCTTATTAAGTCATATTAAAGTCCAAGTACAACCAATTTAATAAAACAGCAACAGAAAGCACGCGTGTGTGTGTGTATGTGTGTGTGTGTGTGTTACAGCCTGGCTTAAACAAGTGTACACATTTGGCATTAAAGTTAATAGCAAATGGCTGGCAGAATGTGCATAATATAAATGAGGCAGACAGATGGCTTAACAGCCGCCGAATTGTACAGGGAAAGTGAGACGAGGGCAATGAGAAGGGGTTGGGGAGATCTCAGGGGGTAGCGGTGGAAGGGGGGCTTAAGCCAGCTGCACTTGTGCTGCCAACATGCGACTTAACAAGCTTACACTTGCGAGTCTTAGGCTCTGCTACCGGAAGCTCATTTATCTCAATTATAGTGTGGATTTAAGGTGTAATTGCCACACTGTGCTTTAAGTGCATTTTAAAATGAGTCCGTGTTATAAAAAGAAGCTTGCACTTGTAGTTAATAATAAATAATAGTAAATATATAAATTATTTAGAATTAATTAAATTAAATTTAAATTAAATTAAAATTAAAATTATAATCAACATCAATTAGTTAACTTCGAGTATAAAGTTTAGTAACGATTTATAATTTCTCAATAAAATTTAAATATTTATAATGTTTACATTTATGTTGGGCCAATCATTTTCTTTTTCATTTTAGATTCCCCAGAGAATTTTAGAATCTTAATTTTAAACCTCATTTTAATTTATTTTGTAATTTAATATATATATTTTATAATTTTAATGTATTATTTGCTGTGTCGGCTGCTTTTAGCCAGACAATAAATAAATAAATAAATAAATAAATAAATAATAATAATATTAAATATACATATATGTATATTTACATTAAATAAATATTAAAATTAAACTTAAAAATTAAATAAAATAAAATGATTAAAAAAATAGAATAAATTCAAATTTAAAAAATTTTCCACACTTAAATGAATTTCATGGAGTTTAATTTCAAAAACATTTTGAAAATTAGTGCAATTATGTATTCTCTATTCTTATTGAAACTTTTGTCATGAGCAAATTATAATCAACATCAATTAATTAACTACTAATTATAGAGTTTAGAAACGATTTATAATTTTTCAATAATATTTAAATATAATGGGACATTAAACTTTAGATTTAAATTAAACTTTAAAAATAAATAAAATAATAAAAAATAGAATAAATTAAAATGTATTAAGCATCTTTAAACATTTAAAAAAAAAATATTTTTCTATACTTTAATGAGTTTTATGGAATTTAATTTCGAAAACATTTTGAATAATTAGTGCAATTATGTATTCTCTATTTTTATTGAAACTTTTGTCCTGAGCAAACCAACTTTAGAGCTGCTCCCCTCCTCCTCTTCCCTCAACCAGCTCATCAGGAGTCGAGCAAATAGTTTATAACTTATTTATCTGAGCACTCACAGTGCCTCTCAACTATGTTTGCAGTTTCACGGCTGAGATGTTCATTTATTAATGAGATTGCATTGCAAATCGCACTCGCTTAGCCTTTACACTAGTAATTAAGTTTTTTTGTCCCGAATCTGCATAATTGGGAGGCACTGTCAAAATTAATGAACACCGAAATGAAAGCCGTAGAGGTGAACTAAGACCGAGAAGACAGAGAGAAACTTTCCACTTTTTTTACGTCGAGTATTCGTTGCATATGAGATATTATAGAGTTGCCACGAACTTTCAAATTGATGCGCATCCTGGGAAACTGGAAAGTTTTCTGGCACGTTTTCAGTTTGCGGTGCCACAATTCATTCTCTGCCACAGCCCCAAAACGACCCTTAAAAATTTGCTCATTACGCTCGATGCTGCTCGAATATCTCATTATGATTCGATATGAATGACGTGTCGAGAATGTGGGAAAGGCAACGCACAGTCATGTGCTCATTACTTATACCTGAAAACATTTATAAACTTAAATGGGGAAAAGCGAACAATTAATGTTTGTCAATAAAAAAGCTGCTGACTACACAAGAATTGGCAGCATTCACATATTGACCCACTCTCAGTTATGGCAACAACTTTCATAAGCCTTGCCGCATTCATAACCCATAAAAGCCGCAGACATTAGGGCGGCTGCACATAAGTGACCCCATGTGAAAGCAAAACCCCACCTGATGGGGCTGCAGACGACACAAGAGGTGACAAATGCAGACGCCAATGCTCAAAACGGAAAACAGAAAAACAGACAAAAAACTGGCAGAAAAAAATGAAAATGGCCGCGACAAAGTTATGAGTGGATGTCCCAACCCCAAACCCAATCAAAACTCAACCCCAGCCCCAAATTCAACTCAACACAAACTCGAGGCACCTTTTGGAATTGCAGCTGATGTCGAACAGCTGTGCTGGCAATGTTTTGGGTAATTCTAAATGAATCTGTCTCTCAAATGGACCAAAATAAAACCCAAAACACAAATATGCTCCAAAGGATGCTGTGCGCATGTTGAGAATGCGTGAGAGAATTATGTATAAAAACAGCTTCTCTCTCTTATTTTTATGGCACAGCAGAGCTTTTATCTGAGCCAAAAGGCATCCAAGGCATCGCTGCTGATGCTGCTTCAGTAGCGGAGCAACTTTCAAGCGTTACGTTTGCGAAAATCCCCGAGTTGTGCGACAAACCAAAGGCAAGAAAATTCTAAAAGAAAACGGCGCGCCAAATATATTTAATTTAGTTTGAAAATATAACGACAGTTGCGGTTGCTTAGAAGCCGAAGCTCTAAATCCACAAATTCTCATCTCTAAGTTCATCTTTTGGAATATTTAAAAATAGCATTGCATGTGGTTGTAATTGACAGTGAAAAATGTGGGAAGACTGTTAACTACAGTTAAATGTGTTAACTATAAACTTATAATAAATATAAAGTGTTAATAAATTATTTATATTATTATATTAAATTATTTAGATTAACTTATATAAGTTTATTTCCAAATAATCAAATTTTATTTCCAAATAAATAAAATAATTTTATACAAATTTAAGTCAAATTTAAGCGAATGCGATTTCTGTGGCACCCCTGAATATATCAGTGTGCCTAAGTAGAGTATTATTATTTTAATTTATCAAATATTTTTTACATATAAATAATTTTAAAGCAATTACAAATACATATATATTTTAAAAGCATTGCATGTAGTTGAAGTTGGCAGTGAAAAATGTGGGAAGACTGTTAGCCACAGTTAAATGTGTTAATTAATAACTTATAATAAATATATCGAGTTAATAAATTACAAACATTTTGAACATTTTTGCTCAATCATATTAAAGAATTCTATAAAGTTCAGTGTTAATTAACAAAGCTAAAAATCAAATTGTTCAATTTAATGTGCATTTCAGAAGTTTCTTAAAATACTTAAAATAAATATGATAATACAAAAACAAATTAAATTAAATTAAAATAGAGACAGTGCAAATTAATCAAATCAAAAGTGCGTCCAAAAGCAAACGCAGCCTGGACAAAGTGTCCCCCAAACAAACAACATGAAATTAATTCGATAGTCGATCAAAAAGCCACGAAAACAACAAGAAAATCAACAACAAGAACAACAAGAACAACATCGAGAACAAGCAGCGACATTGTCAGGCAACAAGAAGTACAAGACACTTAGTTGAGAGGTCAGAGAAAAGAGAAAGAGGCGACCCCGAGAAGGAGAAGCGTACATTGTACGTGTTTTTCCTTTTTAAAACTACATCAAATAACATTTTATACCGGAGCATCCACCCAACAGTTGAACCCACGTATTCTGGGTACAACTCCTCCTCCTTCTTCATCTTCCTTTTCAGCTCCTCCTCCATCTATTTCGCCTACTACTCTACACTATTTCACAGACTAGTCAATGCCAGAGATCGCTGCTTACAAGTGCCACTTGAAACGCTTCGATTCCAGCTGAATGTGAAAGCCATTGGGCAAGGACGAAGAGATGGAGAAGGAGGAGATGAAGGGGGAGAATGAGATGTACAAGTTGGAGTGGGCGTTCGCATTTGTTGGTGACTTGGTTTATGTTGTTGACCCGGCTAGCAGCATCGTGAGACAGCCACCTTAAATGCTTCGCTTTACATAGCGAAAACTGAAAGATTCTAGAGATTAAGCTCACCCCCCATTTAACCCACTCTGCCACACACACAAACACACACACACACGCACACATTTACCTCCAGTCTTTCCAATTCTGTGCTTTCGTGATTTGTATGCGTTGCCCACATTGGCGTTGCCGTCATCAACGTGGCTCGACTAATGTTAACCCTGTCGTTGTGTTAGTGACGTGAAGTTGTTCTATCTCCTTTCGCCCATCTGCTATCTCATTTCTCCCGCCGTCTTTCTCTCTCTCTGCATACGTTTTACATCTAGAAACGTGGCTACTTACCTTCTCCTTTTAGCCAATCTACTCCTACGCCTTCTCTACGCTGCGTGTTTTTGGCGTGTTTGTGGCATAAAAATAAAGATAAATGCGAGTTCTTTACAGAGCAGCACACTCTATGCACAAGCACAGTGGTTAAAATGCTATTACTACATTCAGTTCATTAAAAAATCATTTTAATTAATGTAATTGAAAACACACAGTCATTTGTTTGTGTATGAAAAAGTTTTTAAACTGTATTTATTATGAAAAGGGAATATCAAAATATTTTGCAGTAAAATATATATTTTATTTTTTATAATTTAATATGCTTTTTTTATAACTTATTTATGTATAATTAACATTCACTATTTATCAGGGACTGCAAATAATAGTTATGAGTTTCAAAAAATTGAAGCACAAAAAAGAGTCCTAGAAGAATGGGAAAAACAGACATATGCTATTTTAAAACGCCAAATTCGAAAACAGGATAAACCTTTATTTGCAATTTTAAATTATTAAAGTTAATTTAAATGATAAAAAGCAAAAATAGATATTATTTTTCAATTTTTATATAAAATTAAGCCCTTACTACTATTTACAATTTTTATTTTAAAAATTGAAAATAAAAATTGAATTGAAATATCTTTTGAACCAAAGAAGCCACATCATATACAATATAAACCTATATGTATGACCTACGCATTAGTACCTTTCAATTGACATATATGTTTCCCGCCAAATCTGGCTTTTATCCGCCAATTCTAACTATTTTCCGCCAAATCACGATATCTCTCTTTTAGCCAAAGTCCAATTGCAGGAAAAAAAAAACATTAAAACAGCGATCATCGGTAATAAAATATTATTTATGTCCTTTTTTTACTCGTAAAAGTAAATTAATAGAAAATGCAAAATATTAGTTTTTACTCACATATATGCCAGGTTAATTTTCATAGATTTATTTATTTATTATATTTAAAATATTACAATAATAGAAATAATTGTTTTTTACAAGATCCTAAAATTTTTGAATTTTTTTTTTAATAAAAGAAAGAATATGTCAAGACTAGAACTTTTTGTTGTATATCTTACCATTTTATTTCTTTATCATATAATTTCATCTTTTACATAAAATATGTGTTAATTCTTAATAGTAATTGTCACACTGTGCAGTACACCTTGTCTTAGGTCTGTCGCACATGGAAAGCGCTTTCACAAAACAGTGCGGTCACAAACAGCCAAACACAACAGCCAGATAGATATGAGGAGCTGCTGATTCAATGCCAGTCGAGAGACTTACCGGCACTTGGCTTGGAGTTTTTCTAGCTTGAAACCAGGATATAATCGTAGAGAGAAAAGACAACGTCATAGTCGAGTCGGTCGAGTTGTCAGCCACGTTGTCGTTCTGGTTTTGGTGGTTGCCATTTGCGTTGAGCCCCATCCCCATTCTCCACCTTATGCGGTTGCGAGTTTTAAATATCTAGCAACATTTTTTACTTGCTTCTTTTCTCCTTCACTTTTATCCTACTTTGTTCACGTTTTTTATACCAAAAATGAGTCCCGCACATAAACATTTCTAAATAAAAAGAGAAGCTTTGCATAGAGAGAACAGAAACGGCGCAAGTTTATCTACAGCTTTACATCGCCTGCCCCCCAATCCCAGAACTACGCCAATGTATCTATGTGTGTGTGTGTGTGTGTGTGTGTGTGTGTGAGGGGGTGTGTGTGGGGTTGTGTGGGGTTGTGTGTGCTTATGTATGTTGATATTAGCGCTGCTTTATGGCTCAGTGTGTGAGTGAATGTCACGCTTCGTCGCATTTTAAATTAAGCTTCATTTTTATTTCTATTTACTTTTGCTTTTTGGCTGCAACTGTTTGTACACAAAATACACACACAAAATACTGTAAAAAAAAGAAGAAGTATACCAACAACAACAAGAACAACAACAAATAAATTAGAAACTTTATTTACACCCATCCAGACAGAGTGTCTTCCCTCTCCATCTCACATCTCTCTATCCCGCTGCGTAAAAATGTTTATTTGTTTTTCATATTCACTTTTTATTATTTTTACATCACTAAAAAATATTTTTCTTTCTTTATAAAAAAAAATACAGCACCAGAGTAGCTCTTATTCTTTTTTATAGCCATTGCCTTATTTTTTAGGCAATTCCAAACAAATTGCTTGATTTCCTTTTTATTTGTGATTATTTATGTTGATTTATCATTTCGTTTTCCTTCTTTTGTTATAGTAAAATACCAAATATTATCGTAAATTTGAAGTTTCCGTAACACAAAAAAAAAAGTGGTTTTATTTAAGTTTGAGAAAGTAGAGAGAGAACATAACAAAAAGATACACAGTCCGTGGCTGTAAAGTATCTTTTTTATTTACACAAAAGTTAACTTCAAGCCGAAAGTCAAAATTATAAAAATCATTATTGCTTTACTCAATTTTTTCAATTGAAGCAGCTGCAGATACTTTGACTTTGACTCCCCATTTTACTTTAATGCGACTTTAAAAAGAAGAGAGGAGAACATTTGGGAGCTGCTGCTTCCTTCGTTTTAGGTTAAGAGGATTTCATTTGTTTTTGCTTGAGCTGCTGCTCATGGCGCTTATGTTGTTTGCTTCCGAAATTTGGCTCCTTATGCTATTAGCCTTTGAGGTTTTTCAATATGCACAATAAGCAGAGCTTGAAATTTGCTTTCGGTCTGTCAACTGTGCGCATACTTGATTTTTTGCTTTATTGCCTGACATCGTTGACTTAAAGCCGCAGCATAAACATTTCAATATGGCAACCGCATAACCAATTTGCATGCATTTTAATTAATTTGGTCATTACAATAATTAATTAAATGCCAGCAGAGAAGCACAGCTGCATCAAATTGAAATAAATACACATATTTCAATGAAGAAGGGGGAAGAGGGGAAGTTAACCACAGTTGATTTACGACTGGCAGCATTTAGAGTCATAAATAAACAGGACCAAGTGCAGTAGCCTGTGTAGTGTAGTGTATCCTTCGTTCTTATCAGTTGAAAACTTCTATTTAAATTCCTTAATTGTGAGTAAATATTTGAGAGAAGTTGATGCAAAGAGCAGAAATCAATTGGATGGAAAGCAGAGCAAACATTGCATATGATATAAATATTTGGATGGAAATTACACTATCAGTATGTCTTTGATATGAAATCTAATTCATGATTCGAACATTCCACAAAGTACTCAATGCACCAATTAATGAGTAACTGAAGCATTCATTCCAAGGCTCAATTATCTGCTGGATACTGAATACTGAATAAGACGCAATGAACTGAGAACTGTCATCTTGTGAACTTGACCGCAAATCAAATTTGTCTACAGTTGAATTTCAATAATTTTCCCCCCTTTCTTCTAACTGATTCCCTTTTGTTCCATAGAGATTGACAACTGTTCTGGCAATTATTGAATTTTGACTATATTATTCAATTGAATGTAAAATTGTCAAATTGCTTTTTATGCCGTTCACAAATTTAATAAAATTGCCAAATTATTTATGAATAGATATTCAATTAAATTTCAGCTTGTTTTAGAATTGTTTTCAGCGAAATTCCAAGCTCGTGTTGATAAATTCCAGTTTCATAAGCGCAACACGGATTTTCATATATTCAACATTCTTGTTTACTGTCAAGAGAATTCTTAATTGGAATTCAATTGAAGGGAATGTCAATTTTATGCAATATTAAAAAAAATGCAAAAAACGTATTGATTAAATATTTTATTTATTTGTTTTAATTTAAAACAGAATTACGAAATATGAAAATGAAACTAAAAATAATAATATCTATTTATGTTATTTATATTTTGCAGCTGTTGCCATGCGCAGATGAAATCAAAACCAAAAAGCAACAAAAATTACACAAACAACAAATATTCTGAATAACATCCGTTATAACAACAGCTTATTCCCAGATTGAGCGGCGTTTTTGAATTTTTATCTTCAAAATGTTAACGAAATTAGGAAAAATCTGGATTTTAACATTTGTAATGCTAATGCCGGCAGTTTGGGCTAAAGCATCGGCAATAACAACAACAACGACAGCAACCATAACAAATGACTTGCATGGCAGCCACGCCCCCACCGCCCACGCAGTGGTCAGCAATACCAAAGGGGGCGAAGTGAGGGGCAATGAAACAAGGGAGGCGACATCAGCAGCAGAAAAGGGGATTTTGGAGGACAGCGACTCTTCCTCTTCCACCAGCACCACGTCAACGGCCACGCCCACCACAACGGCAACGACGAGCACCACAACAACGACAGCAACAACAACAACAACAACAGCAACAACAAGCACAACCACAGCAAGAACCGCAGCAGTTGCAGCAGGAAATGAAGCAAGCAGAAAAATCTTCATGACAACAACAGCAGCAGCAGAAGCAGAAGAAGAAGTTGCAGCTGATGATGATGTTGCACTAACAACAGGAGGAGGAGACGGAGATGATGTGGCAGCAACCACAACGCTGGATAAGTTAATGACGACAAACGTGCCGCCACTCGCATCGCTGGGCAGCGTCTTTGACAGACTCTATCGCATCAAGTTGAGCGACAGCGATGTCGACTCCTTTGAGGATGTGCCCCTCACCACCTCTGGCACCCTATACCCCACCCCCTCGCCGCTGCACATACAAATGCAGGCAGCTGCCTCGTATCAAGTGGCCGAAACTCTGGCCGATCTCAATGAGGAGGAGCGGAAACGTTATGGCGCCTTATTGTTCCAACAATCGTCGGCAAGCAAACTAAACATTGTTGATCTCTATCCCATGAAAATCGAGGACTTTCAGCCCGTGATGCGGGGCGATAGAGTTGAGGAGCAACAGGAGCCAACAGCTGTCTTTAAGCAGCTGGACAATGCCGAGGAATACAGACAGAATCTAATGCCCAATGAGGTGGAAATGTTGTTGGTGAATCCCACAGTTAATCAGGCAGCGACAACGACAACAACTCCTTCAGCCTTGACACCTCTGGCCAGCGTGGAGTCCACACCGAGTGATTTTACACGAAAATTGCTGGCTGAACAGGATGATTTGATAACGGAAATTGAGCGCAAATTTCAGCTGCAAGAGACAACAACCACAAGTGCAGCAACCACAGCAGCAACCACAACAACCGCAGCAACCACAGCAACCACGGGCAACACTAAGAGCACGAGAACAACGAAGTTGCCACAGCTGCCACCTGGCGATAGCTACATCGATCGACGTGTGAAGAAGAGCTTCGAGTTTCCCATGCAGCAACAACATCGAGCCAGCGATGTGATGGCCCTGCCCAACATTGACTTTGCCAACACTAAATTCAACACGGATGGCGTCGAGGCAGCCGCTGTGGCCTCTGTGGTTGCCCCATCGCATCCCGAGTTCTCGACAACCAAGTTCTACAATAGCAAAGAGTTGTACAACGAAATGTTGCATAATAAACGCAAGTTAATGAAAGAAATTGGCACTGGCAGCATTATAAAGTCATCAGAGGTCCCGCAAAGTTCGGAGCAGCAGCAGCAGCCACGTCAAATCATTAGAGCAAGCGAAACCACAAAGTTGGAGCTTGGCGTCTCGTCACCAGCGCCGCCAATGACGACAAAACGCGTGACTTTGACGCCCAGCAGGCAAACTTTTGATGCCACCACAGACCCAACAACAACAATGCCTAGCACTTGGACTACTACTACTTCTACAGTGAAGCCCATAAAATACCAGAAGCAGCTTAAGCGAGCTAAATTATTGCTCAAGGCCCTGACGCCGCCAGTTGCCAGCAGCGAGAAACTGGAAGTGGTCGCTGCTAAAGTCAAAGTTACAACTGCAACCCAGACAGGCAATATAACTTCGAGTCCCCCTTCCACTTCCACACCCATTCCCTCTTCGGGGCATCCGGCTAATCTAGCTAAATCGGCTTCAAAGCCAATTGCTCGGCCGCGTATTTTAAGTCGCCTGCAGGAGAAAATCAATTCGCTTGAATGCGAGATACAAAATGTGCCGCAGGATTCACATTTGTGGCGAGGCAACGAAACGCACGAGCTGCTCCTGCCGATTGTGGTAAGTCCATTTACCTATAACTGATAAACTCCCAGAGCTTTGGGGCTTTTGGTCAGAAAGCCAAGCAAGTCCAACAGGCTGAACTCAATACCAAAAGTTGAAACTAAGCCCTATACATGCTTTGTACTTCTATTGTTTCACCAAACAGACTGAATAATTAGTTTGCAAAATGAGTAAACACTAATTACGAGCAGTAGGAACACAGAGCCCATATTAACTCACAGCTTGCTTAGTTTCAGCTGTAATATCAGATGAAGCTGGGGCTTGAAAT
>JBAMBL010002417.1:0-110758 GCA_037043405.1 Drosophila subquinaria | reverse complement strand
TGGCTAATTCATACCTTTCGCCCAATTGATTGCAGACGGCACTCCAACGCGTATTCAGACGCTCCACATTCGAGTGTAGACGCTTGAGATCGCCCAACACCTTGGTGGGCACGCCCATGCGTCCCAGTTGATCGGCGGCATCGTTCATCTTGTCCATTTGCGGCTGTTGCTGTGTGATGATGTCCTGCATGTGGGTCAATTGCTTGAACACATGCTGCAGACCCTCGGCGGTCGAAGGCAGATCCTGATGCTTGGCCAGCTCGTTCTCCAGCTCGGATATGACATGCTCGTTGTCCTCGAGGCCAGCCAGTGAGGCTTCGAGCAGCTTCAAGCGATCCTTGTGCAGGCCACTCTGCGTATTCAGCTCCTTCCACAGCTCCATTAGATTATCCAGCGATTTCTTGAGTACTGGCGTCTTTAGTGCAATCGTACGGAAGGTTTCCTGCAAATGCTTCAACTCCGGCTCGAGCAGCTGTAGACGACGCTCATAATCTGCATGAATCTCGAGCACATGCTCCAGCGAGTCCAAATCACGCGGCAATGGCGCCAATATAATCTGATCCAGCTCTCTGGCCATATCCTCCAGTTTACTCTTGATCGCAATGCATTCCTCGGTAAATATGCGACTCGCCTGTTTGCTTTCCTCTGTTAAAGAAGGGAATGAAGTGTTAATTTGGATTTAAATTAGTTAGATGAAGGGAAACGAAAGGATCTCTACCGCGTGTCTTGGCACCCGCGAATAGCTTTTTCATTCTCTTGTTTTTTTTTTGTGCAGTTCTGTTGCGTTTGAATTTAGACTTGAGACTAAGTTGATCTTCCTGGTCGGAGCAACGCGAGTGATCATTAAATTCAATTCAATTAAAGAGCTTAATTGGCTGACAGCTGGCCAAAGGCCGCCAATTGAATCGCGACCAAATCAACGCCTACGGGTGTGCTAACCATGATTATGGGTTGGTTATATTCTCCTCACCCACACACACACACACACACTCACCTTCGGCTCGGGCGCGCTTCTCAAACTCATCGAACAATCGATTGACCTCGTCCATTTCACGGCGCAATCGCCGCAGTTGCGGATCATTCGGATCGCCCTCGCTCAGCAATTTATCCGCATCATCGTTCAAGGCACGTCGTATTGCCGTACGCTGTTCGGGTCCCATGGCCAGGAACTGATCGAAATCCCAGCCCTTGACGACACGTATTGTGGCAAATATCATATTCTGACGCAGACGCAGATGCTTCTTCTGCCACAAGGCGACGGAGCGATCGAACAAACGCTTCAGACGCTCAGCGGCATCGATGGCCTCCTGATCTGGAGGCGGCAACAGGAGACAGGCACCGGGTATGGAGCCCTCCTGACCCTTGGCAGTGCGTACACGCCACTTGACGCGACCCGAATTGTCCAGCAGTGTGACCGTTTCACCCTTTTCGATCTGCAGTTGACCCTGTTGCTTGTAGGCGCAAATTGCCTGCACGGGACCCTGACGATTAACCGGCTGACGGCGTTTGTTCAACGGCACGATGGTCTGGGCACGACGCTGCAGCGTGGCAACGGTTTCACCAAACGCATTGAGCTCCTCCCGCAGATCCTGCATGCCACGCAACAATGCCTCGCCCTGATCCAAACCAAAGTCGGACTGCGAGTACTTGCTGTTGAGTATTTCATCGCGTTTCGTTAGCCATTGCTCGGCATCCTTGATCTCGGCAAAGAACTGATGATATTCCGTTGAATGCTTCAGATGCACCTCCAGGCAGAGCGTCAGCTGCAAAAGCCACGCCCATTGCTGTTGCAAGGCCGTCAGATGGGCCTCAATACACTTGGAGGCCGGATGCTGTTGATTAAGCAATGCCTCTCCACGATCCAGAATCGTTGCAAAATGCATCTCACGCTTCTCCAGTTCGGACATAAGATTCTATAAATGGGGAGAGTATTATGAGTGGGATTCATGATTGAAATTGGCAAGCATAGAGTGCACTTGGCTAGAAGCTTTAATTTGAATGTTGTTCACCAATTATTTTATGGTAGGGAACTTTTTAGTTACCAATCTTACCTCGTCGCCATTACCAAATGCACGCTTGGAATTAAATGAAGCACAACACAATTCACATATATGAAAACTAGCACTAAATCTCTAGATATCTAAAAACAGAGACTTACCTCATAGTATCTGTGCACAGAGGGCAGATCGAGTTGTTTGTCCGCCCAGTCACGTGTAATTTCCACCTGCTCCTTCTCGTTGAGCCACTGAAGCTCGTCGGAGGCATGCTTCAAGAAGTGTTGCAACGAATCCAAATCGGAAAGACGCTTCGTCGAGGTGCTAAGCAACTCGGCATAGACCTTTTGCAATTGATTGAGTCGCTGCTGATACAGAGTCAGTTCATCGCCAGAGAACTTGGTCTGTTGACGCTCGTCGTTGAGTATTTTGGAATGGAACTGATCGATGATCTTGTGCTCATGCTGCTGACGATCCAGCTCCTCCTTGACCGATGGCAGATCACTGCCATAGTCTGCGGCAAGCAATTGTTTCTGCAATAAACATAAAATATTTTAATCAAAAGTCACCACACGCACTGTTAGTATTTATTTTTATTTAATTATTTATTACATTTAAGTTTACTACTATTATTAGCTATCATTTTACTTAATCGTAACAAGATCGGACAAAAAGAAAGTTGGTAATGGCTGATTTAAGTTATTAAACAATATAAGTGCCTAAAAGTATGCAATAAAAAATATTTCATTTGTATTTATATAAGTGACGGGTATACTATAGTCGGGAGCTCGACTATAGCCCTTCCAGCTTGTTTTTAAATCAAAATTTTCTAATTTTAATTTACTAATTTTACTAATTTTTCAAAACTAATATAGGGAATCCTTTAGAATGATTTTTTAAGCTTACCAATTTGTTCTGACACCATTCGATGTGCTCCTGCAGATCACGGAAGTGGGGATTGGTATCGATCTGTCGGGATTCGACCACCATGCGCGTTTGACGCGTCACAGTCGTCTCGTGGACGGGAAACTTTAAACCGGACAGTTTCTGTACCAGGTTCGTGTGGAAATTGGTGCGCAATTGAGCCCAGCGTTGATGCAATTTGTTGACCTTCTTGTGCAGTTCGCTCGCATGGGGATAGCGTCCCTCGTTGAGCACATGGCAGTCCTGGTTCATATCCTGTATTGGCTCCTCCAGATGCCTGATCTCTGTTTCGAGAGCCTCCACAATGCTCTTGGCATCCACGGGATGCAGCCGCTCAATGCGACGACCCTCCTCACTGATGCGTGTCTCCAGATCCGTCAACTTATGATCGACATGCTTAATCTCACGCTGCACTTTATCGGCCAGACGCTGCAATCGCTCCAAGCGTTCGATCTCCTGCTGCAGAATAACCTCGCGATCCTGCAGTGCCGTGTTCATGCGGTACCAGGCCTTCTCAATGGCATCTGGTCGCAGATCGGCCTCCACATCAACCTCCCCGACCGTTTCAAAGTAACGCTCCAGCTCCTTGTAGATCTGAATCAGCTTGGACTTCTCCCGCTTGCGTGCGCTAACTTCCTCGCTGCGGAAACGCTGAAGATCGCTCAGCAGACGCTTCATCTCGATCAATGTGGGCGGGAAGGAACGCTCCTGCAGATAGGCGGTCTTCTCGCGGCACCAATAGATGAACTGTTGTGCCAAATCGCGATATTCATGAACGCGACGTTGTGACTCCATGTCAAACAATGGATGAATCGATGGTGGCTCCGGGAACACATCGTACAGCGATGAAATGTACGTGATCAGTGATTTCTCATCCGGCTCATTAGTATCCACATCTGTAGAAAACGTAACGTAAGTAAATTTCAATTCATTATTTTGACATCATGTTATTCACTCACCCTCTGGATCCAATAGACGTGTTACTCCATACTCCTTCTCCACAATATGGAATGCCGTCTCGAGGCGATCGCGCGGCCGATCGTTCCTTGCCTTTCGCCAGTCAAGCAAGTCCGGTCGGTTGCGATGCACCAATGCCGAGAAGGCCAAACCATCGCGCCACGATGACGTAAAGTCATTGACACGCACGCCCGGATACCGAGCTGTCGAGCGGCGTGCCCAGCGCAGCAGAGCCTCGCGAGCAGATACGTTGTCCTCTTTGCCCACAACAATATCGGAGATCTAGATAAGCCGAAAGAGAAGAGGTATTATTAGGCAAATTCTTGGTTATTATTATAGTTATTGTAGGTTAGTTTTAACTTAAGTAAATGGAGCAAGTTCGCTTTTACGGTTGATTCGCATGGAAAAATCTTTTGTTTTGAATTTATATCTGAATTTTCTTAGATTTCCTCTATTACATACTGAACCCTTTAATAAAAAAATAAGCAAAGAACGTAAAGCAGCTCAAACAACTTCAGAATCGAGTTTTCCATAAGATACTTGTATATCCATTGATACCTCTCCTCATAACCAATAAATAATTAAAACATTTTATTTTTGACATGACGGTAAATTATACTTAAAAACCCATGATTGGGTACAAATGAGGGGATAGCTAACTTTTATGAATAACAGCTCTTTTAAATAGCAGAGTGGGATTCAAACTTTTTTTTAACAAAATGAAAGACCTGCAATTTATATCGTCATTCCAAAAAACGTTTCAACGTTGTCACATTTATCTATATAATTTTCAAAACAAATAATTAACATGTCTACTAAGGGAAAGAGGTTTTAATAAATTTATGTAAATAGATATTTAAATATTTAAATTTCATTTCCCTCTTATACCCGTAAGGTACTTGTATGGTAGAAACATTCTCTTATATCTATAAATACCACTCCATGCTCTCGTATCCCTTATCGCATTCCCATTCCATTCCCCACACTGCTTTACCTCTCTGCGCAACGTGCTCGACTCAATGGCCGGCGGCAGTGCGCGTCGTGGATACTCCAGCTCCGAGCTGCGTATCATCTTGGCGGGCGGCAAGAGATCCTCAGCCGGCTGCTGATTCTCCTCGGCGCGACTCAACGTGGTCACCTTGCGCACAATGTGCGTGGTCACACGTCGATGGCCATTGGGCGCCCGTTGCGATGTCTTTGTGCTCTCCACACTCGAGCCGAGCACTTCGGTGGAGATGCGCTTGTTACGCGTCACCTGCTGATAGGAGGAGGAGGCAACCGGAGGCCCACTGCCACTTGAGGGCACCAAAGCGCGACTGTGATCTGATGGCCGTCTGCCCACATCCCCGATGGCATCCTGGAACGTCACAGTTCGCTCAAAGTTGGTGCGCTCGTGTGGAACGCTACCGTGCGGCGCCACGCCCGGATAATCCGTGATGACAGCCTCAACGGTTCGTTCCCGTTTCGTTTCGTGGCGATAGCGCAGACTCGAATCATCGATATTGGTCGTTATCGCCGGTCCACGGGAGGTGTGCACCACCTCACTCCCACTGCTGACATAGGGCTGTCCGCCATTTGTCTGGCGCACGAGCTGCTGCGTGCGCTTCAGTGTCGACTGGGAGCTGGTGCTGGAGTGCATCCTTTCAATATGGCAGCCAGCTTTGATCTATCGTTATCGTTGATTTCTGTTGATTTTATCGTTTCGTTTTCACTTTGTTTCGCGTTTGTTTCGTTGTTTTTCGTTTCGTTGTCTTTTATTCTCTCTCTCTCTCTCTCTGTTTCTCTTCTTTGCGCGCTTTTCGTAATTTTGCTATTTTTGTGCGTGATTTAAAAATAAATTTAATTGTTTGTAAACCAGCGACGCCACCGCACCACTTTTCGTGTTCACAGACAATTCGAGTTCGAGTTGCCGGCACCGCAATTTGCGTTTAGTTTAATTAAGTCAAAAGCCGGCTCCTATGTTTGTAGCATAGGCCCCAAACACCGGCAGCAGCAGCAGCAGCACTACCGGATGTCTTGTTCTGTCTGCCTGTTTGCCCTACACACTGCTCCTCAACAGAAAAAGGCACCCACAGAACAGAGGGGGGTCGCATTGTTGTTGTTGTTGTTGATGATGAGCGAATTATTTATATGTTGTACGTACACATAATTATCCATTCAACCAACTAGCCCAACAGTCCAGCTGTCTTTAACGACTTTTTAGTACCCTAACAAATGTTGTTTTAATTTTGTAATGAATTCAAGAGCATTTCCTAAGGAACAGAAAATCTTATTCTATTGCAGAAGAAGCAGGAAAAAAGTTTATCAACGATATCTGAATAATTAAACTACCATTTCAATCTTTTTTTAAATCCTAAATAGATTGTCTCACAAAGATAGATTTTCAATACAAAATAATTGTTTAAAGAAGAAAAAAAATTTTATCAACAATAGCTGAATATTTTTTCTTTAGAATAAAAAAAAAATTGTTTAAAAAAATGCAATCATAAATTATTTTATCTCAAGTTTTGATAATAAATTTTAAGCCGCAATCTTATAGATTGAATGTAGCTTTTTAAAAGAAAATTAAAGCCCCATATAGCACCACTATAAATCATATATGCCATTAAACTACTTAGGCAGTGTATTTAGTATTCGTCACGCCAAATTAACTGTTTTTCTTCTCTTTTTGCAACAACAAAAAAAAAGAGAAAAAAACAAGCATAACTAAAAGTTCATGTGCACGGCCCAACATCGCCATGGGGCTTAAACCACAACAGGAACAACAACAACAAAAATAACAACAAAGCTAATTGTAGTTTCAGCTAATTTTTTTGCATGGGAACATTGTGGAATGAAACACTGAGTAGACCGTTCCAGAAAGCGCCGACTGTTAACATGGCCATAATTAAGAAACATTTATTATTTATTTATTTTTCATTTATTTATTATTATTTTTTTTATTATTTCAGACACTTTTTATTATAATTTAACTATTTATTTGAATGTAATTCGTTTATTTATTTATTTCGTTTTTTTTTACAATTTTATTTATTTATTTATCTAAACGCTTTGCTTGGCATGAGAACAAGTCAACAACAGATTCATAAATACTTTTTATGACTTCAAGACCAACAACAACAACAATTGTTATAATAACAAATAACAACAACAACAACAACAAGTAAAGTAAAGTGGTTTAAAAGCGGGCATGGCCAAAATGTGCGCCCACCCGAAAAGCATATGGTATCATTGAAAGGTGACGCCTGCGCAGCACCAGATGCGTGACATGGCGGTCACCAGATCCTCCACACACAACCAAAACAACAACTTCAAGCAACAACAACAACAACAACAACAGCACACGCAAAAAATGCTAATTGCAACATTACTGAAAATCTAAAAACAACAAAAACAAATGCCGACTTGACTGAAAGACTTGGCTTTAAGTGTCTGCGGAGGCGACACTAAGAGGCGTTAATGGCTTGACATTTTGAATGACTTTGAGGCGAGCACAGCACCAGCAGCATCACCATCACCAGCAGCATCTGGCAATTCTGGCTGTTGCCTATTTCGGTGGCTGTGGCTACTGTTTCAAGTCGACGACATCTTTAAGCGTTTGCTTTTGAGTTAAATCTATTTACCCAATTTGCATTGTTTCGACATTTTGCTTTATAGATTTTGACACATAAATTTAAATTTATAATGCACAACAAAAATGTGATAAAAAAAAGTAACTATGACAACTGAAAATATGATAATACATTTTTCGCAATATTTTGTTGTAGGTTATTTGTTGCAGGCGCTGAACCAGAACTCACAAGAGACCAGAGCAAAATTGCTGCACAGTGAGAAAAAATGGACATACTATCGAAAATTAATTAAAAAAAAAAGAAAATTGAAAAATTAGCAGGTATCATTTATGGGAAATCTCTTTAAAATTTAACTTCGAACTATTTTCCGTGTACGACTGGCTATCAAAAAAGTAAAATTATTCTACCTAGATACTTCTCAGTAAAAAAAAAAAAAAAGATTTTAAATTATATCTTAAAAATGGGTAAACAATCAAGAAGTTGTATTGTAAAAGTATCTTTTCAATTTCTAAAAAATCTGATTACAATTCAATTAAAGTTCCATACTCTCAGTGTACGTATAACAGAAAAATAGGAATCATATGGCTGAGCACGTCATTATTACATCAAGATTTTATTGCATTTGTTGGCCAAACAAACACACTCTACACACACACACACACAAACGCAGCA
This sequence comes from Drosophila subquinaria, assembly GCA_037043405.1. Lineage (NCBI taxonomy): Eukaryota > Metazoa > Arthropoda > Insecta > Diptera > Drosophilidae > Drosophila > Drosophila subquinaria. The sequence goes on along the minus strand of JBAMBL010002417.1, from coordinate 102,639 downwards.
CGCTAAACAAACTTGAGAGTCGTTTAAATGAACTCGTCATAAAAAATTAATTGAAACAAAATTGAGTTCAATTGCAGCAGCAACAACAGCGTCTTTTGAGATTGAAATCAATTGATATAAGGCGGCATTTAATAAATCAAATTTAACGATTGCAAGCGCATTAAGAGACTATTGATGAGACAGCCGGAGGAGTCTATTGAGGCAGATTGAAAGATATAAATCTCAAATTGAAACTGAGAATTAAAATTGTGATGATCAGAGTGCGTCTGGTTTCAATTAAGTGTGACATCATGCCAAAAGAGTTTGTTGTTTATGTCTTTCATTTCACATTTCACTTTTAGAACTTTTGCTTGTCACATTTTTTTCCTTTCGGTAAATGCGTTATAAAGGGTTTTCCTTTCTTACATTAAACAATGCACACGCGACAGTTAAAGCTTCCGAGTCTATTTACAAATAAATATATACGTCTTGTTACATTTACATATGTGTATCTTTCTGTGCATTAATAAGATACATGCGACGGGGGGCACTAACAACAAATGTGTGCGGCGATTCGACAACGACTAAACGCGATCGGGCCAAGTTAAAACGCTTAAAGTGCTGGCACTGGCCAGGTGTTGTTACGTCGCTGTCGACGTCGACGTCGCTGTTAGCGTCGCGAGAATAGAAACAGAAACAGAAACTGAAACAATTTGGAATTGGCACATAATACATTTGCCCGGCGTTGGCGTTCCAAAAGCGAAGCTCAAAATTATATACACACATATATTTTGGAATTGAAATCGCGATCGTGCTGACAGCAGCTGTGCGTGTTCATGTGTGTGTGTGTGTGACGTCGCTGTCAACGTCGCTGCCAGCAGGCAACCCCGTTATGGCTTGCTGACTTCAAGCTCGACGCTCTCCTACATACTACATGACGTACATTTGCTCGACAGGTAATAACAACAACAACACCTGTGTGTGTGTGTGTGCGAATGTGTGTGTGGTAGCCGTGGCAACCAACGCCTACGCCAACGCAGCAAACGCAAGAACAACACAACAAGTACAACAACTGCCAACGCAGAACAGCAACAACAACAGCAACCACAGGCTCACAAAGTGAAGGTTACAAGAAAAAAAAAACAAAAACAAAATACAAAAGCAACAACAATAACCAAGTTAGAATGCTTTAATGAAAAGTGCGCGACATATAGATACTCTGTAATCAGACACCCAACTGATTTTGAGATCAGTTTTCTGTTAATTTTTTCAACGAAAAAAAATGAACAGAAAACTATTCTAATTATCTAATTGTCAAATAAAATAAGTAAAATGACAATAGCTTAGCATTAAAAGAGATAAATATGACTTTGTACTAAATTTTCAAATTAAGAAACATGATCTTAAAGCTTCAACTACAAAAAATTAATAGAAAACTATTCTCAAAATCAATTTTTGCATTCCTGTATTAGCATGTACTTTTAATAAGTATAAGAATTCAGATATAATTGTCAAATAAAATAATACATATACATAAATCTAAAAGTGAAATGACGATAACTCAGCATTAAAAGAGTAAAATAAGCCTTTGTACTAAATTTACAAATTAAGAAACAAATGATCTTAAAGCCTCAACTGCAAATGCATTTCAAGCTGTTATCAGAGTATGCTCTATTTTTGCATTGATCTAAAATTTTAAATTTTTGTAATCTTTAAAAAATATAATACTTTATACATATATTAATCTGATTTAAAAAAAAAAAATTTTCGATATTGGCTAACTTTATTGATGGCAAATAAATATAGTTACAGGGTATCAATAAAAACAGCAATACACAATGTTTGTGGAGCTTTAACTTCAAAGTTCTCGTTCTCACTGTTATTCTTGTCATTTGTTGTGGTAGCCAAAGATTTGCCATGTTTTCTGCGGTGGTTATTGGCTTCTCTTCACCTCCAAAAGCAAAAGCTGCGTCATCGCGTCAGTCAGGTAGTCAGTCAGTTAGTCAGGTTTATAAGTACTTTGTTACCAGAAATAGACAACAAACCGAAAGATAGACAAAAGACAAAGCCATAGAATGGTCATAATAACAATAAGAAAAATGCCAAAAAGACAAACTCAGGCGAAACCAGATAGAACGACAAGTTAAGTTGACGAAGATTTGGTCAGAGACGACTCGTCGCACAGTGGGTCAAGTTGGCTGTAATCGGAAACCATCTGGAAACAACAACTAATTACAATACTCTTTCACATCAGTTGGCTGCTGACCCCATGACATTTCCCCCACATCTTTTCTGGGATCTTTTTGGCCACAGCAATTCGCCCAAAACCTAAATTAAGCAAAGCAATTTGAATTTAAAACTCATAACACATCACGACAAAGTCATTACACAGCTGGTCAGGTTGCCCAGACAAACCAAATCCATGAGCTGACCCCAAAAGCAGACTGAGGAAGGGAGACAGAAGTAAAGAGAGCCCAACAAATTTACAGCTTGCACAAGAAACTCAAACACAAAACGCTGGGAAATGACGATGAAACCCAACGAAATGGCCAAATCAAAAAATAATGAAAACACCACTTGGACCAACTAATTTCGATGCTCATTCTTTAGGGCCAGTACTAAAAATGTACTAAATATGAGCATCCAAAATGGCAAATAAAAAATCATTTTAAAGTGTTCTATAAATTAAATTAATTGAAACACATTTAAAAGAGTTTTAAATGCATTAAAAATTTACAAAAAAAAACTTGAAGTATTTAAGATTAAAGACAAAAATCAGTACATTAAATATAGGTTATTAAAATGATGTTAAAAACGTATATAATTTGTACTTATATCTTTTGCACTTGGCAATCAAAGTGTAACAAAGCTTAAGCTGTCTAATTTATTTAAATTTAATTAAAGGCAATAACAAATTAATAAAAAACATTAAAAATCAACTAATGTGTCTATTCCAGCATGTTAAAGCAAACCCAGACTCATGTTATATTTATATTTTTTATTAAAAAAGCTAATTAAAGCAATAAATTTACTTAAGAAATGTTTGATGTCACTTTCAAAACGATCTAAAGTTTGCTAAAAAGTATGTAAGGCATCTGGAAATTAAAATGCATTCAAGGCATATTTTAATAATTTTTCGATCTAAAATGGTAACACAAACTGTCACCGCAATGCTTTAAATGGGATCTAGAAAGTGTAATTGATGCGAGTGGGTGTTGAGATCTCTATAAATGTAGCACTTACAATACGAGACGAGGAAATGCCGTAACGCTGGATTAATATACAAACACACACACAGACACACACATACAAGAGTAAGTACAGTTCGATTTGAGGGGGAGTGACATACGTGTCCCCAGCATGAGCTAATTAGCATGTTACATGCTGGCCAACCAACCAGCGTTGCCCTACATGGCTAAAAGGCAGTTACTACAGCTGTTCCGAGACACGAGTACTCGAATTCGAACTCGTATTCGTACTCGTACTCGTACCTACCTTTGTATGTACTGCGCATATGCTGAAGTACTCAAACGAGTGCTCGTATGAATATGAGTTCGAGTACGTTTATTCATATATGTATGTACACATGTATGCACATATAACTGTCTAATAAATACATTTGCCGTTTCATTCACAGTCAACAGACACTTGTAATAGATTCTACGCTCAAAAATTTAGTCGATATACTTTCGAAAATTGTTAATCAAAATATTAATTTAATTTAATTAATTTAATTTAATTGCATTCTATCACAACTAGATCGGACAAATAAAAAGATGGTAATGTCAGATTTAGGTTATTTAACATTGCAAGTGCCTAAGAGTATGCAACACAAATATTTTATATATATTTTAATAGTCGGGAACTCGACTATAGCTTTTTCCGCTTTTTTTTTACAAAGTGTTGCATTTACTTAAGTATTTTCTTTAATTTCTAGACTTTGAGTTTTTTTAATGCTTTCTATTATTTTGAGTACCCCTTTTTCTCTCAGTGTTACAACTTTGGGGGCGTCATTGCTAGGCTGGTATTTGCTACCAATAGAACTGCAAATCTAATTAGCCACTGCAACCGAGAGGAGGTTACAGAGTTGTCAGCATGCATGGGCAGGGAAAAAGGGGAGGTCGGCAGGTCAACTTAACCAGGCTAACACAGACTTATTAATACTAATATGATGCAAGCGTGTAAACAAATTGTGCATTATCTATGTAATTTGTGGTAATTTGAGAAGCGTATTTGCACTTGAAACGTGTTGTTTGTGGTGGGTAAACAAAATGCAACCACCAAAGTGTCGGGGAAAAGTGCGTTCAACAGTAGCAATGAATGTAAATGGAAATTTGAATGCGAATGCAATTAGACCCATCACAATTACAGTCCTAAACACTTGTCTATCCATATTGTAATTGATATCAAACAAATCTGTTGTGATCATCGTTTACTTAGTGAGCAACAGTATTGACAAGAAATTAGAAAAAAGGGGACAAAAGAAGAGAGAGGAGTCAGAGTAAAAGCACACTTAAGATTTACTTAAATGCTGTTTTTTAATATTGACAACCTAAAGGTAGTCGAAAAATTAAGCTTTGCTGTTAGACTTGTTTGAACTATGAAAAATAAACAGCTGTTTGAATAGTATTCGCATTATTCAATTCAAGTTATGTGAGTTTTTGAGTGTGGGCACGTCATTCAGAACACCAAATGGGTAACATTCCTGACTGCTTTTACTGTCAGAAGCGAGAGAGCGTGTGGGCATCATCAGCAATTAAATATAGATTATAAATTATTTACTTAGAACTGAGGAGACTGAGACAGTCTGTTTATTTTTTTCGTGTTGTAATCTCAGTTACGTACTTGAACTGTTTGTTTGTACGAGTGTCGGACTCTATTCATTTAATTCATTCATATTAATTATATGTGAATTGAAACACGTTCGGGCCGCGTGTAAATAAGTACTCAATCGATTTGATCTTTGCTTATATGGATAGATTTAGCATTTGCATACGAAAATGCGGAATTTTTGTTTTGCGTGGTTGCGCCTTGCTGTCTAGTGAATGACTGAATGATCAAATGAACGAATGTACCAACCTGTTTGCAGGCAGTCAAACCATATTTGTTCATAAAGCTGGCATTCGATTTATTAATGAACAGCGAAACATTCAACATATTATGACTATGTTTAAACAGTTCAAGATATAGATATAGATATATCAACATATCGATTTTGATTTTTCATTTATAATGATTTTGATTTTGAGCTGCTGCCCACGCAAACAATAACAAATTTAGCCATTAATAACATCATTTTGGACAAATAAGTGCATTTTTCTTTCAAGTTCTGTATGATGCTAACAAGTTCGTTGCTTGCGTTGAAGTCTTTCGTTTTCTTTTATGCTACGTGACATTTTATTTTGACGAGGCGGGTACCTTTAAAAACTGTGCTGATGTCATAAGCGGGGCATTCTTTTTTTTTTTTCAAATTTTTCTTTTTTTTTGTTATTTAGAAATGATTCTCAACCTTTTGTTTTAGTTTCAACTGAATTGGAGGCTACTGTGTGCCACTGTCGCTGAGTTTATTGTAACAGATAGATAATAAATCAAAATGCCAAATGGTTTTCATTTGCCAACGATGACGTGAGAATCGTATCTATGTGTGTATCTGTATATGTTTCGAGGTGTAGCTATACATTTCACAGATACTTTCTTTAACGCCTGGGCGCCTTAGCTAAATATTATCTGTTATGTGTATGTTTTTTGTCTTTTTTTTTTGTTATGGTAATCTGCCCAAATATAGCTGCCGCATCTGTGTATCCGTCGGATACACATAGAAAAAGCACCTGAGCTGCCCAACTGGCCAAAACGAGCAGTGAATAATGAGCAAATTGCTTGGAAAATTAGCCGCAACTTATAATGAAAACGTTTGTCAGCGCAATTCGACACAGATTTCACAGATATCTTACTAAAGCCTTTGGCTAGCAATACTTTAATACCCTGTAAACGGCTCAGTGTATAAAAATGAGTACTACTCTTTCTACTTAATCATATAAGAAATGTTTAATCAAGCAGTCAAACTACTAATTAATTGCAAGATTTATTTAATATTCTTTGAAAATCGAACTAACAAAATATTGATTTAAATGCATCTCATTTCTAAATAATTTTACAAACGTTGAATAATAAAACTTACAAAGTATCTTCTAGTCATTCATTCTCCGTTTTAGCGGTTTAAGCCATAAATTATAATATTAATTTTGTGTTTTTTTTTTTAGTTTCAGTTTTTCTTGCTTAAATTAAACAATTGAGCGAGCAGCTTAACAACAAACAAAGTATTTCCAGCTGACGGAAGTGAGCAAACACTAAAAGTCAAGGCGAAGGCAACTGTCAGAACTTGGCAACTCATAGACTTGGATATTCAATGGAGTCAACTCCAACCCCCTTCACCCCACTGAGAAATCACAGTCTTACGAAGTGGGTGTTTCATAGATCATAGAGATTAGCTGGTGCTCTACGGTACAATTTATAACTTAATTATAGCTAAGCAGCGTTACAAAATGCCTCTGGGGCTGTTGGCAAATTTGCTGGCAATTTATTGGCTTTGCCTCCGATTGGAAATTAAGTATTTTATGTGATTTGCACATTGACCTACAAAAAGCGGCGCTATTTAATTGAATTAAATACACACACAAAGAGTGATTGTCATATTGACCATATAAATAGGTATTATGTCATAATTGAAATGAATTCAATACAAGATTTTTAAATTCTTTCCGAATTATGCAAAGCAGAAGAGCAGACGAAAATGTGACTTAAATGATTGTTTGCAATAATCGTGAGCTGCATTAAAAAAGTAAATGCAATTTGAATCTCATGATAGTTTTTTTTATTTTCTGTCTAACAAATTTAGTAAAAAGTTAGAAGAGTTCAAAGATACATATTTTCAATTGAAGTATAAGTTATACCCTTCATTTTCTGAGATAAAAACTAAAAAAAGAATCCCCATTTCCAATATTCTCAACACACATTAAATATCATAAAAAGTCTTGTTGTTTTCAAGTTATTTAAAGACAATTTACAGGGTCACATAAAATTGATGATACCCTTCTTAATTTTGTAATATGCCATTTTTGGGACTGTAGGGTATAATAAGCATAAATAACAAGCAGAAATATCCTTTTAAGTCGCGTTCACAAATTTGCATTGCGTACAAAAATGAGCATATGACATCAGACAACCACTCAGATTCAGATACAAAGATACACAGATACAGATACAGTCAGACAGCGACACCCGCAACTGTAGCCGCAATATACATAAATCCTTGGAATCAAACAATTGTCAAGACGGGAGACAGAGACAGAGACGGAGACGGAGACGGAGACGAAGAGGAGAATGAAGATGGAGACAGAAAGAAATAATAAATAACATAAACAGTAAATGACGCGCGATTGAGTTTCACATTTGCCAAGTGATTTACAATTCGTTTTGCCTCAATTGAATCAGCGGCAGTTATTGTTGTTGTTGTTGGTGCCTCATGGTCGCTGCCACCGCGGCTGACTGACTGGCAGCATCATTGAGCATTTATGCGCGCCATCGATCAAGTTGAGCCGCCTCTGAACGCAATTGCAACTGCAACAGCAACAGCAACATGCGGCATGCGCCGTCACAAATTACGAAATACCCGAGTTTTAAATTGCATCTAGTTTGTTGTTGCAGTTGTTGTTGACACACATATTGACTTAAAGCCAGACTTGGAGACGGAAATGTGCCCATTGACCGGCCAAACGATCGATGGATCGATCGATGACTAAGCGCCTCTGCTGTGATCTGAGTGTGATTTCCAGTTTACTTTTTAGTTGCGATAACTAAACAGGAATTGCGGTTTATTAAAAAAAAGGTTTTTAGATAAGAGTTATATGAAAACTGGTATCAAAATTATTCACCTGACAAGCGGCAGTTGCTAAAAACCTGACTTAAATCAACTCAAGATTATGGGAATTATTTATAGAAAGAAATTAAAGTTTTTGTTGAAGTTTAAATAAAAGCAAAAACATAATTATCACTTTAAAAAGTAAAAGAAAAGAAACATTTGAATAAAAAAATGTTATATGCATTAAATTAGTTATTTTCTTTGCACATAATATATTTAAACGCATAATAGTATTAATATAATTAGAGCTTCAAGAATTTTTTTGGACATAAAGTAAAGCAAAGTTTACTAAGAAAGGAAGTTTAAAAGCTTTAAGTAGCTTATAATAAAGGAAAAATTAAACATAAATCTTTTTAAAAGCGTTTAGAACAACAACGTTTTGTGGTCGTACAACTTTTGCACTTCAAACATTCCAGTAAACCAACAATTAGTTAAACCTTACACAATTCAATTGTATCCTTAGCAAGTTCAGATACATGTATCCCGATAAATACGTTCATTCGCTCAATTCAATTGAGTTGATTTGAGTTTTGACTGTGTAGGTGGGCCAGCAAGTGACCAAGTGGTTGGTTGATCTGTGGCGGCCTTGCTAACAACAACAATAGCAACAACATCGACAGCAACAAGTTGACGAACTGTAGCAGCAACCACTTGGACTTGGTTATGTGTGTCAGACAACGAAGCGCTGAGTTAAGCTGAATGCTGCTTATTGCTGCTGTTGGTGGCGGTGGCCAAGAAGAAGAGAAGGTAAACTGGCTGCCTTAAAAGGCAGCGCCGCATTCGCCAAAATAAGTCAACAGATCTGAGAGAGCTGTAAAAATAGCAGCTGCTCTGCTGGGTAGGAGTAGAGCTTACAACAACAACAACAAACATTAACACACACTCAATAAAACTAATAAGTGTGTGTGTGTGGGCTGAGCTGAGTTAAAGCCAATCTCTGTTGCAGTTGTCTCAATGAATCGATGGCGAAACTATAACAAAAAAAAAAAAACTATATATACACACAACTCACAAGACGCCCAAATGAAAACGAATTTGTTGAAAGCAGAAATAAAATAAAATAAATAAAAATTGTTAACGATCTCACGAATTGGGCGGCCAATTTGAGGGTCACCTTCAAGCGATCAAACTGTTCGCCCAATTATTATAGTGTGGGCGCCGCCCGATGACTTTGAAACTGTAACCATGTTGGGCAACATTTGTGTAAGCTGCCCACAGTTGTCTAATATTTGCTCCAATTTAACTAAACAGTTGTAAATCATAGAACGAGTAAGCAAAAAAAAAAACATTAGGGAACGAGTAAGCAGAGTAACGAGTAATTTGATAACTTCCATATGAAACTGTGGCTTCAATTAAACTTACTTGTTAGGAGTAAGCAATCGAACGAGAAAACTAAGGTAAAAACTAGACAAAGCAATGAATCACGTAAAAGAAGTAACTAGAATTGTATAGAACGAGTAAACAAGATGGTCACCTTGTGACGAGAAGGAAATTTAAACGAGTAAGCAGTACCAACACAGAAAAAAAAAACTCGGGATATTTAGCCCGAATTCAATCCGAAACTATGTCAGAAGTGGGGTTATCTCGGATTTTCTTAAATTAAGTATAAAGTACTTGATTTTTTCAATCCCGAATTCAATCCTGAAATTCTTAAATTCAGGCTAAATCTTTTTAATTAATTATAATGTTTTTCGTATACATATAAACTTTTTTTTTATTTTTTTAAACAATTTTTTTTTTATTTAGTTTTTTAAACGTTTTTTTATCAACGTCTTTTTTTTAACGTTTTTTTTAACATTTTTTTTTTTTAATAGATTCTTTTTTTAAAACTTTTTTTTTAACATTTTTTTATTTTTACGTTTTTTTTTTTTAAATTGACGGGGGGAATCGATCCCAGATTTTTTTCAAACTGGAGTCGGAGACTAACTATTGAGCCACCGGACCGGTTGAAATGAGAGAGGCCGAGACAGAATTTTCCTCTTGCGCTCAGCAAATTTGTATTTTCCCATTTTAATCCCGATACAGGCTTGATTATTCAGCTTAATCCTGAATACATACTTAAAAAATGCGAGCTTAAATTAAATATTTTATACTTGATTTTAGAATGGCATTTTTTTTTTCTTTGAATAAATATATAAAATAAATACTAAAAGTAACAAAAACTTTTTTTCTTACCCTCTTCATGAAATAAATTTACTAGTTTACATATAACGAGTTTGTAAAAAGTAACGAGTAAAAAAGTAGCTCATGATTCATGAGCATCTGTTTGATTTACATTAACGACAGCTCTAAATATATCTCTGTCTTTTCTTTAAAACTTGCTCCATTTACGCTTAAAATATTAAAAATATTATTAACGAGTAACTTGTAACTCACCTGGAAATGCAATATAATTGTCCAGATCAGACCCAACGTTAGCTTGGGATTACCATCCACAATATCCTCGGCGCGTATGTTGACCAATTTAATTTTCTTGTAGCGTAGAAAGTCCAGCGCCATTTGTGCATTCTGCAGCATGTGGAAACGCATTTTACCCTTCTCTCGTGGCTGTCAAAAAGAAACGAGAAATCGTTGAAGCAAAAAGGTGAGCGAGTGTCGATGTTAGTGTCGTGTCAACTTACCAGGTGTTCGCCAGATAGCACCTCCAAGAGTGAAAGCAAATTGTGACCATCGCGTAAATCCTCAAACAAATCCACAACTCGTCGATTGGCCTGCGTCGATTGGAAATTGCAACAAATTACATTTCGAGTTTAAAAGGTTAAAGCTAAAGAACTACAGTCATGCAGGAGGTGTTAGGAAATGTTTACAACGTCAAGTGCTATTTTAGTGCATTTAGTTAAAATAAACAACAACGAAAAGCTAAATAAAAACTTTGTTTTAGTGCTGAAAATGCCTCAAAATATGCAATATTTATGCGTATTTAAAAATTATATAATAACAATGCATATATAACAAAAGAAAACTTTTATAATCTCTCAAAATAATCAGACAAAAGCAACATATAATACAATCGAACGCTTGAGCTGAACTTACAGACTGAGAGCAACAGGGTATACCATTTGTGGTAACACAAACGTGTAGCATTGTGTAAGTCTGTAAATTGATAGAATTTTTAAAGTCGATAAAATGAAAAATTTGCATTATTTTTTAGAAATTGCAAAACTAATACCTTGGCATATTTCCAATGCTGCTTGTAATTGATAGATAAAAGAACAAGATTGAGTTTTGCTTTAAGCTTACGAGTATTTTCAGGGAAAGTTTCAGATTAAGAGATCCTAAACTCCAAACCATACCTGTTAAATTTCGATTAGAATTACTAATCAAATAGATTTTTTTTGGAAATAATCTTAGTGACTATATAATTGACTGTTGAAAAATATGTGATTCTATATCGATTACGATTACAAAAAATCAGAAATAATCTAAAATAATTATAATTATTCAAAAATAATCAGAAAAAAATCAAAAATAATCAAACAAAAATTCTGATTATTTCAGATTATTTTTGATTTTTTCTGATTATTTTGTCTACTTTGATTGTAAAAATTTAAAATAATTTGATTTTTACTAAATAAATAATCAGAAAAAAAAATAAAAATAATTCGAATACTCAAAAAGATTATTTTTGATTACTTTTGATTTTTTCTAATTATTTTTGAAAATTTGTAATAATTGTTGATTATTTTTGATTTTTTGTAATCGTAATCATTAAATAATTAGGTAAAATCGAAAATAATCGTAATTTAGTCATTAGTTCGACTTTTAAACAAAAATAATCTAATTTCAAATGATTATGATTACTAATCATTATTTAACAGGTATGCTCCAAGCTTTGTGTAACTGACACAAAGTTCACTATTATAACTAACGCACTTGTGATGATGATCATATTATGGACGATGATGATGAACATGTTTTTATCTGTCTCACTTCTTCTTTTTATTTGTTTTTTTTTTTTATTTTCTTTTATGCACTTACCTTTTTCAGATGTTTGTTAACCCATTTTGTGAAAGTCTTCTTTTGAATGGCATCGCGTTCGTCTGTGAAAATGTGAAACGAGAAAGGTTTGTACATTAATATCTAAGCCATTGTAATACCAATTTGTCGGTTAAGATCGGTTCATGCAACAACAAAAAGCTCATGCCAAGTTTTTTTTTATATTTTTTTTGGTTTTGTTCAATAATTCAACGATATTTTGATATGATCTAAACTGCAGGCTGACGACATCATCGAAAAATTGCTTAATAATTTATGCTAAATTTAACGCCTACTGTTAAATAAAAATGATCGAAAATCTAGCTATTATAACTAAGTATATTTTATAGCGTAAGCGCTGAATTATGGCCTAAACTTTTAATGAGCTTGTTTTGTACACAACTCAATTTTCAATTCAATTCAACTTAATTGACAATTCATTTAACTTGGCTCGTAATTAGCCAGAGTTGTGGTCGATTACTACACGCGTATATACGATAAGTTTATATACACAAATATATATTTATATATATATAAATCTCAGGGCCTCAGGCATTGACTTTGTTCATAGTCCGATAAGGCTAACAATCTGATAAGTCGTTGCCGTTGTTTTGCTTTGGCCTATAAATAAGCGCCAAGTTGACCAAGTTGGCCAAAAAGGGACGGCTAGAAAACGATCGCCCCTATCTATAGATAATGACATCAAAATCCCAATTTTTATATTACCCAAAAATTGAGTTGATGAGTTGTAAACATGTTAAATGATTTTATGCGGGAGTTTAGATTGATCTTAAGTTCAGAATCATAAGAAAAGCATTATCTTGTTATCATCAACAGACTTTGATCTAATCTATCGATTGTGGAACAACAAAGCTTTAAGTAATTGAAAACAAAGTTCAGTGCCCAATGACTGATACCAAGTCGAGTGTTAAGGTACACATAACTAGTTGTAAATGAAGTTGAACAGTTAACAGTTAATAAAACCGATAAATTGTAGTGCACGGTAAATAATAAAGAAATAACAACAAAGCAGAAGCTTAAAAGCAAAACAAAAATGCAAAATAAAAAAAGTGAGATATGTGTTTATAAATAAATACAACTCTATAGAGAGAACTCTAAGCAGTCGGTAAGTTTAAGAAGTCGATGCGAACGGGAGAGTGTCTCTCTCTCTCTCTCCCTCTCAATTTTTCTCTCTTTCAACTCTTTTTAAGTGTGTGTGTGTGAAGGCTATTAACTTGTTTTATACCCATTGTTTTGTAGTATTAATTGCATTTGTATTAATAATTACTGCTGACTAAAAACAATCGCAGACTAAGCTAAAGTTCGACTTAAATACAAATGACTCACTCACAAGTTTGCAGAAAAAAATGTATAAATTAATTCCCACTGTTTCCATTCATAAGTATTGAGCAGTGTGTTATCAAAGGCAACAAAATATTATATAGTTAAAGTTATAACTTATTTTATTGCTTGTACATACATTTATCACACCTCGACTATCTATTCAGTTTTATCACACTCATAAATGTTGATCTAAATTCATATCTCTCTTCTTAAACATTGTTTTATTGTTTCATAATAAATTTAGGAGCTGCATTTTAAAACATTCTAGTTTTGTATCAAATTTCATATCTAGTTTTCTATCGTTTCATATTTCTGTTGCTTTGCGGAATTCAGAAAAAAAAATTTAATTTGGAGCTGCTTAACAAACTTAAAAACTTTAGCTCTGCTTATATCAAATATGAATTCAAATTTCAGAGATCATTTTGAAATAAATTATCTAAAAAATTATGTAAGCATATTATTAAATTTTTTTTATAGTTAAATCAATTATCATTCTATTTTTTATATAAAACAATAAAAATTTACAAAAATTATAAAAAGCTCGTCGCTTTTGACAATATAAAAATAGCCAATTCCTTTTCAAAATTTCTCTATATTTACAGGGTATAACAGATATTAAACCTTTTAGCTACCAAATAATATGTATTCCTTCGAGCATAATTTTCTTAAAACAGTCCATTTCAAAAATCTAATCTTTACAGAGTTTTAACGTTATCAAAATTAAGAGTTTATTGTGTTTTCTATTAAGTTTCTTTTTATCATGTTAACTTATTATCATAGCTCACTTTTGCATTACTTTATTTTTACAGGGTACAACGAGTTTATCACTTGCAAGCACACACACGCACATGTCAACATATCACTGTTCATAAATTTATAGGGTTCACTTTAAATTGACAACACAACACAAGAAAAATATAGGTGTACAAATATACGTGTGTGTGCGAGTGTGTGTGTGTTAGCGTATGAGTGTTTCACACAAACACAACAACACACGCTATCTGCTTTTACTCGTGTTGTTGTTGTTGTTGTTGTGCGGTGTTCGTGAGCGCGTGATGATGTCACGTTCTAAGTTGAATTCGTTTCCACGATTAAATGTTTGTTAACGTATTTTGCTGCTATTAGTACTGTTGTTGCTATTATTGTTGTTGTTAACAAAATTTCAGTTGGCGTCTTGAGGCGTATTTGATGTTCGTTAATGTTTATTTTTGCATTCTGATTAGCGCACTTCAATGTCAGCGACAACAACGACAACGGCAACTACAACAATTGGTACACTTAGCGAAGGACGTTGCTTGACCACAACAACCACAACAACTGCAACAACAACGATAATAATAACAACAACAATTTGCCAAAGTACTCGTAATTAGTTTAGATAAGCTTTCTGCAAATATTCATAGTTTCTTATGCAATTGCCTATAAATAAAGACTTTACTCTGTTGTTTTTTGTGTTTTCCGGGACTTAGGGCGAGTTTTGCGATTGATAAAATAACAGAACCATTCAGTCAGAAGTATTTCGAAAAACTCTATATATATTGATGACACTTGATGAGCTCAAAGTTCGCACCAATTTCGTTATTGAGGTATTTTAAGGCATTTAAGCGCCTACCTCACACAGCCCTCTTTTTTAACCAATCAACACATTAGCAAAATGGTTCGAAATTCCTAAAGCGTATTATAATAATTTATATTATTTCCATAATTTGTAGACAATACCCAAAAGATTTGTGTCAACCTCAAACAAAAGGCAAATTAATTTTTAAAAAATCAACATAAAAAGCTCGTAAATGTGTTATTTTTATACCCTGTAACGATCAATAGTCTAGAAATGGGAATGCTTGAAGATTTTATATTTTTGTTCATTGTAAATTTTCAATCGTAAAAATTTTATATTAATTCATTTCGTTATTTCTTAGACACTTAATTTATCCCATCTAAATTTATGCATAAAGTTTTACAAGAACTTTACCAAGAAATCTATTCTACGGTATCTGCTAAATTAGTAAACTTTAACCAGCATTTTTCTTCATAAATTAGAAAATCATAAACTGGTTTATGTGCACGATATTGAAATATATGTACATACATATGAGTATATAATAACACTCGCATGCATATTCCCCAAATGTGTCGAGACGAAATTCGAGGAATTCTGAGCAACAACTAATTTGTCGAGCGATGAGAGTTAATTGCCTCAGATTGTGGATTGGATGACCGACCAACTAACGACGAACTCGTCACAACCAGTTTTAAATATTTACGCAAAATAAAAGCCCAAAAAAAATAAAATATTTTTGTGCTGAAGCAACGTTAAATCAATATTGACCAAGAGTTGGTAAACAATATGCGACACGGGAGGGAGACCCCACCTAAGATATGTAGACGATTCAAAGAGCGCAAAAGGTGAAATGTTTACCGTAAATATGGGAGGGTTTCGTTTGGGGTGTCACTCTTAAAGCGATGAATGTCCATCAATTTCAATTTTCATGGTCAGGGTCAGTCAATCAAAGTGCTTTCATAAACAAAAAGGTGTCAAATGGTTTCTTTGCGTGTATTTTGCATATTAATAAGATATTCATTTTTTGTTGGATTTTAGCATTTATAAGAAGTCAGCGAACACGACCTTGAACCCAAGACAGATTTTAAAACAACGTAGATACCGTATCATAATTAGAATTTAGAATTATACAAGCTTATTTTTAATCGAGATTTTGTTTAGCATTTGCAAATGCAAATCATTTCCGCTGGCGGCATTTTCAATGGCGACTTTTGTTAGTTGAAAAAACTGGAAAAGCTGCAAAAGAAGCCAATCGCAAAAAACAAGCAGCGAGTAACGAGTAATGAGTTATAAAAAACAACGTCATTTGTTAATTGATAAAGTGTAAGAACTGACATTTAATCAGCGAGTAAGTAAAAGCAAAAAATAATTAAGTTTTAGTTGATTTGAATAACACTATTGTTAGTTAGAAAACTGAATTTCTCTTACATAGCGAGTAACGAGTAATTAAAAAAAACAACGAGTAACATTTGTTAATTGATCAAACTGACGTATAATCAGCGAGTATCAAGTAAATAGTAACGAAAGAACTGACAATTAGCGAGTAGCGGCTAAAAAATCAATAATTCATTGCTTTTTAGTTGATTTGAATAACACTTTTGTTAGTTTTAAAACTGTATTTCTCAGTTAAACAGTTACTCGTCAAGAATGCGCTTAGGAGTAACGAGAAAAAGACAACAAACAACGAATAAACTTTTACAGCTGGAGACATAATTTGTTAGCTGTAAAACTGCAGCAACTGACAAGAAGTCAGCGAGTAGCGAGTAGCGGGTAACGAGTAACGAACAACGAGCAACTCTGAATATGAATTTGAACCTTTGCCGACTTACGCATGATATCCCAATCTTCTATAAAATGATCCCAAATGGACATGCTACCTTTAAACTGTGTCAACGCATCCTCGTAACCGCCTTGCGGTTGCACCAGCGTCGACGAGTGTTTTGCCTTCTTGGCCGCCGGACTAGCCTCGATCAGGCCATGAGAATGCCGATGATGCGAATGCTGCTGCTGCGACTGCGACTGCGACTGCTGATGATGATGCTGATGATGGTGGTGGTTACTGCTGCTGCTACTGTTATGGCCATTGGCATACAATTCGCGATCGCGTTGCTCCCGTTGCACCTGATGATATTCCAGGGTGCCATTGCCACCACCGCCGCCTCCAGGCGAGACAGAGATTCGTGCCGGCGATGCGGCGGAGCTGCTCGTTGTTGTGGCATGATGATAGCTCTGGTGATGATGATGCGTTTGCCTTGAGCTGCTGCGCTTCATGGAATTGGTGTTGGTGTTGCTCGGATGCGGCTGCAACGGCTGTTGCTGCTGCTGCTGCTGCTGCTGCTGCTGTTGCAGCTCATTGGGATCGAAGCCGAGACGATCCTTATAATAGGAATGCGATGTCATCTTGCGATGTCATGGAGCACTCTCGGCACACTCAAGCACTTTAAATTACTTTCGCTTTTCAGTTGCAGACGCAGACGCGAATTTGTATTATTATTTTTAGCACGTACACGTATTTGTTGGAGTTTTTGTACTTATTTTGTGGATGGCACTTTGTGATTTTATTTTTATTGCTTTTGCTGACTGATTGAAAGGCTGGACTTGGACTTGGTACTGACTCTGCAGGGATAAAGGGGAAGGTGAAGGTAAAGGAAAAGAAAAAAAAATGCAACAATTGCAAATTAGCCGCATGAGTCAGCGTACTTGAACGTGAAATCATCGAATCGACAACAAATTAAAACAAATGCAATAAATATAAAATTAAGTAAAAGTTGAGGAAGTCTATTTGCAAATCTCTTGCGCTCTCTCTCTCTCTCTCTTGCATGTTGCCGGCATTTTGTTCCAATTGGCCAGCAGCCAAAATCTAAGCCACCGGCCACGCCGCGTATCTTGCGTCTCATTTGTATCTACATATGACTATCTGTATCTTTTTTTTAGCTGTATCTGTGTGTTCTGCAAGTGACAGACGAGTTGCTGTTTTCTGCATTTCTCGTCCGGCTCTTGAACTGTCTCGACAAAAACTACAGACAATTGACAAAAAACGAAAAGAAGCAAGGGATTCTTACATTGTAACGAAGTCTAGATACACTTTTTATTTGATTATATTATAATCTTTTAATCTCAATCGGTTTTTTTAAGCAAGAGCAAGTTTTTATTTGGAAATTACTTA
The DNA here is from genome assembly GCA_037043405.1 of Drosophila subquinaria. NCBI lineage: Eukaryota > Metazoa > Arthropoda > Insecta > Diptera > Drosophilidae > Drosophila > Drosophila subquinaria. The sequence continues at coordinate 84,696 of JBAMBL010002417.1, read as the reverse complement.
TTAAAGTTTAATATTAATAATGAAGTTTCAACAGAATATCTTCAATATGTAATCTAGGAATGATCTGCAGAAGATCGCTAATGCTACCTTGAAAAAAGGGCATCAAAAAGGTTGCAATTTTTTTTTTAACTTTTACCAGGGGTGCGGCTCAGTGAGCAAATTGAAATTATAAAGATAAATTGAAATCAGACAGCACAGCTGCTGATACAGATACAACAGCGCGAGACCCAGAGACGGATACAGATACAAATACAAAGCACAAGTAAAAGCGAGCAATGCTCTAAATTGTTTGTCTCCTGTTTGTTTCTTTTTTGTTATATGTGTGTGTTTTGCATTTAAAAAACTCAACAATGACAATAAAAAATTGTACTTTCATTTGCGAAACTCTTTGAGTTCGTTGAGTATCTGTTTTATCTGTTTTTTTTTTTTTTTGGTGCTTATAAATGGAATTTTGTTTGTGTAGCGCCTTTTTGCATTCTCAGATGCATGAGGTCAGCTTTCTTTCAACTTCCAACTTCCATAAGAAATGTGTACAAAAATAACTACATAAATAATGGTAGAGGCACGCAACAGGCAGCTGGCCAATGAGACATGCTGTCGCGCTGATTAGATACGAGTCGCTACTCAGATACAGATACAAAATTTCATGAATTTCTCTCCCACTCTCTGTGTGTGTGTCTCAATTTGTTTATACGACTATTTTGTTATTGTGCATTGTTTTTTCTCTTCGTTTTTTTTATTTTCACACAACAAATGTGCGATCGTCGTTTTGCGTTGCACTTTTACTTAATTTGATAAGTACATATTATTATTATTAGTATAAAAGTGATTTTTTTGATCATTTAATTTGCATAACTGATTCGATGATTTTTCAATGAGGTTTTTCATTTGGCAATTTTCAATGCTAATTTCTTGTTGTTCATTTAATTTGCAGCTTTCTTCACTTTTCATTCGTTTTCACTCATAATTTTGTTGCTTTTGTTGCTGTTGTTAGTTTTCATTCACATGCAAAAATTCACACAATAATTCATAAAATGTATTTCTTGTTTACTAATTTTCACATCACTCACAACTGTCGCACTTTTCAACACTGACTGTGTGGCACAGTTGCTCCTATTGTTTTCTCACATGCTAAAAAACACACTCTCCCAACTGTCCTACTGTCTTTACATTCCTGTGTATGTGTGTGTGTGTGTGTTTGCATTTTCTAACATCGCCTTCACTTCTTTGCTGAGCTTTTGAGAGCGAGCACAAATTGCATTGATCGGCAACAACAACAGCTAAGCTGCTGTTGTTCTAAGCCTTTGTCAACTATGTTGAGTGAGTGAGAACAAGAGAGAGTTTGTGAGAGATAGTTTAAGTCTAAGCTATGCCTGGCATTTTTGTAAGCGACCAAAGAATGTGGCAAAGAAGAAATATAGAGAAGAAAAAAAAGTTAGTTTGAGTCACATTTGGAATTTGCTGGCAATTCGCCTTGCAGCGAAATCAAATGGTACGAACAACAACAAAATGTGCGTGCACGCAGTCGCATAAGCCATGAGAACAAAATGGAACAGAGGTAGCGCCCAAAAAATGTATAAAAATAAAGTAAAAAATAAAATAAAAAAGTAAAAAAAAAAAAATAAGAAAAGAGCGCGTCAAAACTGGTTATTGAATGAAAAGCCAAGGCACTCAGAGAAAACAACAACAACAGCACACAAAAAACAACCAAACACAACACAAAAAAAGCAAAGAAGTTTCTTGGCTGTCTTTTGGGACTGAAGAAGAAGAAGTTCGTCTGTCTTTGCAAATATTTAAAAAATGCACACACACATGCATAAACATACACAAACTCAGGTATGCAGAAAGGAACAAATACAGCTGCAACAACTAATGTTAACAGGGGTTTGAGGGGGGAAGGGGGCACAACGATAAGCAACATTTAATATTCAACAGTCATTTCTTTAGTTTCATTCACTCATTTGGTCAGTTTTTCAATCAATTAATAATACATTTTAGTCACTGTTTTAGTTTAAGAGTGTGTTGAATAAACACGCGTATTTTTTATATTTATTCTCTATTTATTATTTATATAAGCATTTGCATTCTGTCGGAATTATTACGCTTTTTATTTCCTCTGCGAAATTTTTGCACAACTATTTTTTATTTTTCACTCGCTTTTAACACACACGACACAACGCGTTCTCGTCGTTGCTGTTGTTGTAGGGCCGAGCTAGAAAAACGGCTGTGCGTTGGCAGCAGAATTTACAAATTGTTGTTGCTGTTGCTGCTGCTACTGCTGCTGTCTTTGGACACTTAAAAAACGACAAAATTTTGCTTGCAGAGGAGAACGCCAACCGCTCGGTATCGTTGTTCAAATTGGACTGAGAGCATTGGCAGAGCGCAAGCAACGATTTCAATGGGTGCCGCCAACTAACCGCCTGTATCTGTGCCTGTGTGTGTGTGTGTGTATGAGTGAGTGCATACGTGAGCCAAGTGTCTAAGCAGGTGTACTGCTTGCTCTCACTCTCTGCGCTCTGAGTCTCTCAGCAGCAGGTCTGTGCCTGTGTGGGCTGCGTTTGCTGACTGAGCGCGATCGCCAGACTCTTTGAGTGCGTGAGCAAGTAAGCAAGAGTTTTTACTCACTCACAAGTCAAAAAAAAAAAAAAATGCCACATATTTGGTCAAGAAATTCGCTATGCGCCTTTTCTGCGGGTCTTTAATTGCGGCAACTGCGGGCGAGAGGAAGCCGCTTATAGCTTATACTATGACCGGCTCTCAAGCATGTGGGCTAGCAAAAAATAATAGAAAAAGAAATAAAAATAAAACTAAAAAATGAAAATAAACCGCTAATGGTCATGGCCGTTAATAAACAAAAAGCCCTAATTTGGCTTGAAGCTGACCAAGCTAATAACTGAAAGCTAAAAAAGAAATGATGCTCGAAAAACTGCAGCCCTCGTTTCGAGTTCTTCACACTCACTTCCTTATTGCAAGGCACGAAAATAGTTTGAACAAAATGTAAACAATTCGTTGACCAAGGCGGGGGGAGTGGAAGGGAGATTGTGAATGTGATATCTGGAACGCCACTATATAGTGGCTGCTGACCAAAAACAAATTATAATAATACGGTTGGCGCTCTTATAAACATAAGCAGCTACAAACAAGAACAACAACAAACAAGAAAAATGATGTGTAAAAATAGTGAAGGAATCCATAAAAATGTAGAAATGTAGCAAAGATTAACAAGTCATCAACAGAGCGCACGAGTGCTTTTCTAGTTGAGAGCTGAGAGAGTGCACTTAAGAGCGCAAGAGAGAGTGTTTAAATAATAGTGAGAGAATGTGTTTGAGAGAGAGGCAGGAAGGCAGCTCGAACAGCTGAGCGGACTGGAAGTTCATTGCGTGTGCGTAAAGCACTTGACGCAAATGTCGCATGTGTTGCACATTGAGTGCAATTATTAAAAATGGAAAGTTGAGTTAAAGTTGAAAGCGAGGGAGTGGAAGTGGGTGTAAGCATATTAACAGCTGTGTTCTAATTAACGGAAATGCATGGAAAGTGACGCCAAAATTGAACAAAGTCGACAACTGGCCAATTGCCGAATTGATGAATGAGTCAGTTGCAAAGAGCCTTGGGAGTCGTGACTAAGCCGAGCACTCCAAATACGAGTGCAAATGAGTAGGCTTAAGCTTTGACAATACGAAGCTTACTGTGTGCGATAGTATGTGTGCGTTTGTGTGTCTGAGTGAACTTGTTGTGAGTGTCTTAGTTTCGCCTTTCATTCATTTGCATGCCGTGTCTCAGTCGAGTGATTCTGGTATCTAGATAACCACATTGCCACCGCGCTCTCTTTGGCCCCCCCTCCAGTCTTACTCTTACTCTTTCTTGCTTATTGCTTGTGGCAGCCCACTTGTGCAGTGCCTGCTCTTGGGCTCTCAAGTGTCCGGCCTCAATCGATACAAGTGCGATACTCAGATTGCGAGCTGCACTCTAGTATGTGTGTGTGAGTGTGTGTCTCTGTGCGAGTGTATGTGTGTGTGTGTGTGTGGGAGTTAAAACATGCTTGAGGCGCTTACGCAAATTTCATTTTTAATTAGTTATTACCCAGTCGCAAATCGTTGAGCTGATTTCCAATTGGCATTATTTAATTGCCAGCTGATTGCTTATGGCTCTTTGAATTGCCTTCAGGCACGCCACGCCATTACCAAGGCAAGTTCAGACCCCCCCCCCCCCCATTTGTAGGAGGAGCACAACAGTTAGGAACTTCTATTCAAAGTTTGCTTTGTTTTGTGCACTGAACTGAATCCATGAACTGCGGATTACACTCAGTTGACGAGTGAGTAGTGAGTGTGAGTGTGTGAGTGTGGAAGGTCAGCTGCAAGGATGAACGACTTGATAAATGATTTAAGCTCTGTTAAGCTTAATAATTTCGAGGACTGATTATTAATGAATAGAATTCATGAATGCACTCATGGATAATCATGAATACTAGTTGGAAAATAGCTAAAGGATTTTATAAATCAAATTAGATGGATGCATCTGAATAACACTCATGAGTAACAATTAATAGTACTCATTATTAGTTTTCTAATATCTGTGGATAGTATTCATGTATACACTCGCTAGTACTCATGAATACATGCATTAAATTTAATTAAAGGCTACTATAAGTAATTGTAACGAAATATTAAGAAGTGGCTTTTACCATTTATGAATACACTCATGAGCTTTCGAATACAAAACACTCATGAGTACTAATCTATATTACATATTATTAGTTTCCTAATATGCTTAATATTTGTGGATAGTATTCATAAACACACTCACGAGTACTCATGAATACTTGCATTAAAATTAATTAAAGGCTTCTATCAGTAATTGTAACCAAATATTTAGTAGTGGCTATTTACTGTTTATGAATACACTCATGAGTACTCACGAATCACATTCAATGTTAGATCAATTTTAAAAAAATCTTAGATATGAGTGAGACTTTAGCTATCATTTGTGATAATAAGTCATGAATACACCTACGGGTACTCATGAATACACTCATGAGTGTTTTTCAGCAATATGCAATATTGACCAACCAGCAACTAAACCAAATATAAAGTACTGGCTGTTTACTATTTATGAATGCACTCATGAGTACTGACGAATAACATTCTATGTTATATCAATTTCAGGAAAATCTTAGATATGAGTTAGACTCTAGTTATCATTTGTGAGAATTAGTCATGAATACATTTACGGGTACTCATGAATACACTCATGAGTGTTTTTCTCAGCAATATGCAGAAAATACGTCTTACACAATATTGACTAACCAGCAAATAATTAACCAACCAAAAAGCAAACCAACCGGCTGTCTATTACAAACTGCCCACGCTAACTATACGAATACTCGTAACGCCCAAGCCACTAGAATTCCGCCTGTCACATCCACATCCGCTTCATGACGAGCCGCATTAGACCAGACACGGGTTCAGACCGAGCCCAGACCCAGACACAAGTCCCAGCCCAAACTCAGACTCAGTCTCGACACTTTTCCGTACTCGATACTCGAACTCGAAAAAAAGCCGGCAGTACAGGGCGTCAACCGAAAGATAAATATGACTATCTGGCACTCATTCAGTCAGTCAGTCACTCAGTCAGTTATTCACTCAGTCATGTAGTTACTGCGTCATGTGCTTAAAACTGAAGATGTAGACATTACTGGACATTTTGTGTTACTGCCATTTAATTTGTAATTTTGTATTGTATTCGTTTTGCTTAAACGAGTATTTTTAAAAAAGTGACGCAAAAATATGTATGTCAATATGCGGCACTTGGAATTTTGGCATTCAACTGAAGTGAGTGTCCGTTCGAGTCTGGAACGAATGACGCTATGGGAATCAAACAAACAACAAATACATTTTCTTTGCAAAAATGTGTGTAAACAAAGGTGAACAAAATGAAACAATGGAATTTTCGTGTTGTTCACTTGGCAATGGCAAGAGGGTCCCAAAAAGCACAGCAAGTGACCCAGTGACAGACCCAGATCTCGAACGAAATGAAACCCCCTTCCCACCACCCTAGAGCTGGTCACATACATACGTGTTGTATGTACATGCAACCACGAAACAGACAGAGTCTGAGACTGAGACTGGTTTCATGTTGTAGGCGTCGCGTCGCTTCTCAATGTTTTGTTTTTAATTTTTTGTAATACCTCGGAAAATGTGGGTTGAAACGGGAGTGTAACGAACTGGGGAAAGGTTAGGATCTGCCTGACTATATAGAGGCTAGTGAAAGTTGAATTATTTGAAATTTTGATTGGGCAAAATATTGAGTAACTATACATATATCTAACAAAGACAAGATGGTGTTTTATTTTATTTATTTATATTTTGGAATAATATTTTCGTACATCAGATACAAAACGTCCTTAAATTTATCCAAAAAAATGGTTATAAACTTTTTAGGTCTTAAATAGACATTCAAACCGTAAACAAAACCGTAACCTTTTAGCGGTACAGTAACCGAAATACAGTTTTTGAATTGTACCGAAATCTTTAAACCGAAATTATTTAAACCGAAATAGCCGCTTAGTAACCTATTAAAGTATAAAGGTTAGTTTTGGTTTAATCAAGCATTAGATTCATTTTTTTTTTTTGCTAAGGGGTTATCATCGTCTTTGTTTTGTGAACCGGAATCATACCGGTACTTCAAAACCGAAACATATGAAAACTCAATAATGGTTTCGAAACCGATATACAACGATTTTGCATAACCGATAACCGTAAACCGAAATGACAGTATAACGTAACTGAATCCGATATTCGTTATAGGATATCTTTTCAAGCTTCAAAAATAAAAACAAAATGGTTTTACGCTAGTTTGTTTGCTCATCTAACCGAGTCTAACCATTCAATTCCTCATTTTTTCTGTTGCTATCTTTATTGCTTGTAAAAAAAAGGTATTTTCCATGGTCAAAAAAGTGGGCAAAGCGTTCGTCCGAATGCTTAGCGCTTAGCAAATCTTAGACTTTGTTTAATTTTCTTATATTTAAGATAAATCCCACATTGAAAAGATATTTAAAATATTTTAAAAATTTGAAATAAAAATTTGTATACAAAGTGTAACATCCGCAGCAAACAAAAATTAAGATAAATATTTAACCAGATTACATATTATTCATTTATAAGTTGGATTGATACGGTCATATACTCAACTTAATGTTTTGTTTTTGGATATTTTTTGTTTATTATGCAAAATTCGCTTAAAAATGGGAGGGTGCATATTAACCTCAATTTTGACTTCCATTTTTTGTAACGTCGGCGACGAAATTTTCAGCAAGCTTAACATTATTTCAAAAATAAAAGGACTGTTAGATTTAAAAGTAGTCCCAAAGAACTGAATTTTTCAGAAAACTTTATTAAAATTTACCAATCTGAGCACGAGCTGTATCAGTTTTAACACGAAAATATGCGTGCAAATGTAACGTTCGCAACGCTGCTTTATAGTTTTTCTTTATTTATGTTTCGGAGTTCAATTCAGTACATCAGATACAAAACTCCCTCAATTGCGTGTAATTAATATCTTCGAATGAAGATAAACCTTGAATTAATAACCCTTAATTAATAAATTAATTAATATTTTATAGTTGAATCATCTTCAAAATTTAAATCCTTTTGCCTTTTGGATTCTTTGCTTTTGTAATTTTTGACTTATGACATTCCATTTTTCATTTTTTTTTTTTAGCATATAGGGTATCTCATAATTTGTTTATCCACAATGATTGTGACAACATGTCACTTGCGTTTATTTGCGTGTAATGTCATTTAAATGATTTGCGCGATTGTTGCTGGCTTTGTGAAAAGGCCAACTGGTTTTGCAAGCCAGTTTCAGCCAGTGACGTCATGGACAACAACCTCCCACACCACTAACACACACACAGAGAAGCCACAACTGACTGTTAAATGTATAACAGGCCATAAATAATCAAACGAAAAAAACAATCATATTTTAATCATTTTATTTTGCTGCATTTTTAAGGGAATTGATCATTGAGCAAAAAACGGAGCGCTGATCTCATTGCAGTTTCTCGATTGAAGTTGTGGGCGTAACTGTGAAAGCAACAACAACAACAGCAACAACAACAGCAACAACAACAGCAACAGCATTAAGGTGATGTGTGTTGTTTTATTGTGACACTTGACAGTCTCAATGAATTGAATGAGTAAAGGGGAAAGAGTCGAGGAGTCGAGAAGTCTCTTGACCTCGCAATGGTAAATATCTGTCTGTCTGCTTATTGTTTTGTTGCTGCTGCTGCTGCTGTTGGCAATTAGTAGCGTAATTAAATATCTGTGTACATTTTTCATTGCATGAATTTTTATAATTTTTGGTATTTATTTATTTATACGAAATACCCTGTACATTTTGTTAAAGAGACTTATAGCACAGCTGCGAAGCTATTCTGTATTGTTAACTTTGCAATCGCTAACTTTTCGATTATAAACTTCTTAATTCCAATTTTCCATATAAAGAACATATCTAAAAAATTCTGTATTAATTTGTTCCTGACAAATTTTTGTATCCTAATCTCTTCTACTTTACACTTCTAAATAACATATTCCTCTTTATTGAACTTCTCTTAAAGGAAATTATCATTAACAAGTACATCTATCATCAACTTTTCTTAACAAACTTCTTTATCCCAAACTTTTATATTATTTTCTTCTTTACCTAAAACTTATCTATTTTTGACTTCACTATACAAAATTTATATTTTACAAACTTATTTTTGCTCTATTAAACAAATTTATTTTCAACAAAGAAGAGAATATTTATAAACTGCCTTTTCAAACCTGTGTTAAATAAATTTCTCTAAGTGATTAATTTTTTTTAACTGAATTTACTTTAAATTCTTTTAAACTTGCAGTTTCCGCTTAACACCAATGAAGTGAAATTTATTTCGTTTTGTTTTTACAACATATGTCTATCACATTTACTTTATAAAGATTCCTTGCAGTATCATTTGAATTAAAAAATAAAGCCATGTCACAGTCACATATTTATGTAAGATTTATTTGTGTATTCAAGTATAGATCATAAAAGTAAAATAATAATAATATGCGAGCGATTTGAAAATGGATGTGATCTTGACAAAATTAGATTATGACTTCGGAAAACTTTCAATAGTTAAATTAACAACATTTAGCAACTTTAAACTAAGACAACTTTACTGTTGCAGCTTCACCTTCACCCAGAGAGTGTCGATCTTCATCTTAGGGATGGCATACCAAGCGATAGTGTTAGGAATTCCAACTTGCAGCAATTGACCAGTGCTACCTCGTTACATTTATATCTCATTAAAATATACTATTTCATAGGAATCGTTAAAAAAACCATGAAGTTATAGGATAGTTTATGATTACAGGGTAACTGCTAGTCACTCTCATATCCGGCTCTGACCGAAAACACTTGTTGCTTTTTTTTTTTTGGAGTGTGCGAAAAGCGGCAACTGCGTTTGATCGACGTTTATATTTAGATATATGCGAGTATAGTTTATCCATAGACAGAGTTTGGATGTTTTGTAACGCTTTGTGTAGTTGACAAATTGACAGAGTAAATTGCTTATCTTAAATGAGTCAGAGAAACAGAAACAGTTGGGAGCTCTTCCATATGTTCTGTCTGTGGTCTAGCCTTGATGGGGGAAGTACACAGAGCACAGTACCCAGATAAAAGCAACAACTAAAAGATATGGAGATGAAACTAACTGAAAGTGTGCAAGTGTCAAACTTGTGGAACTGAATGATGAAACTAGTTATAATGACCTTCAGTTGGAGATACCCCAAACCCGATCATAACTCACTCTCTTAAAAGCAGTAAGCATACAATAAAGAAGTCAACAACAAGCAGCGAACATCATTATTATCGATTTATAGTTGTATTCTCGTTTCGACCAAGTCGTTAAATTCTAATTAAACTCTCAAGCACTTAAAATTGTCATAATTTAAAACGGTTAATTAACAAAAGAGCGAGAGAGAGACAGAAAAAGAGAGATCCACGTAAATGCAAATTGAATTGAAAACTAATTAGAGATATCAACACGCACACACAGATACAGATACAAAGATACAGATACAAACACAGAGTTATAGATGACAACACGCCCCGCGATAGGTTCGCTCGACACGCATACATAATGACAATTAAAAAATAAAATTATAAAACCAAAACGGAATCACAAAAAGCAGAAACAAAATCAGAAGAATAGCAATAGAAGAGGAAGACACAATACGTGCCTCATAAACAGAAGCAAGTTCCAAGTGCAAGAACACTCATATAATACTATATATCGTACGAGAGAAGGTGGGGGACCTTCAATAAGAGTAGCAAACGCTCAGTTATCAGTTTTCAATTAACAACATCGTGTTATGTACGCGCAGTAGGCGTATCGTATCTATAAGATACAAAACAAAGCGCAATGCCGAAAAAAACAAAGAACAACACGAAGCAACTCCTCAAATAACCACAAAAAACCGCATACAAGCAAAAAAAAAAAAAAAAATAGAAAACAAATTTCTTACAAGTCTCGTCTAGCGAGAGACAACTGTACTTCCGGCTGCGTTTGTTGCCAGGCCAATTAGTGCACACGATGCGATCGATACGTTTGTGAGCTGCATATCTAATAGATACAAATGAGCTACCAATAGTTGCTCAGTTTTCAGTTGCTCAAAAGGCGCGTCATGAAATTTATTAATGAATTATGCTAATACAATGTACTAGAGGATTGGGATTGGCCTGCCACTCAAGCCAGCTCCAAGTGCCAAGCGATAGCTCGATCAACAAACAATCAATAACAATTAATTGTTAGTGATGCACAGCATCTAAAAATAATATCTTATGCGATGGCCAGCGACACAAAACTGAACTCTTTTCTTTCTTTGGGGATAGCACCAAAAATGGTCAAGTTGATCGAACAATGCGTAACGAAATGGCAGCTAAATAAAACGGGGTAAAGGGAGTTGAAAGAGACGAAGTTTAAATGCTCTTTTTGTATTGTTATGATTCGGTATTAAACATTTTTTGAGTAATATTTGTAGACTTTAAACCAGGGATTAAAACCCTAACCGAAACCGTAACCTTTAACCGGTAAAAACCGATTGAAATTCAATACCGTAACTGAAACCGGAACCGAAAAAAAATATTTTCCTTTGACCGAAACCTTAAAACCGAAACTCTGTAAACCGAAATAACCGTTTAGTAACCGTTTCATTTATAAAGGCTAATTTCGGTTTTTAATAAATAATATATGTATTATAAAAATTAAAAAAAAAATTGTATTTCTGATTGTTATTTAAAAATGGCAAATAAGAGTTATGGTGTAACTTTAAAATAAAATTTTAAAAGCATGTTTTATTTTAAATTTTTATTAAAAAAATTTAAAAAACAAGTTAAAAATAATTTTGAACGAACAATTTTGAGCTGTTTCGATTTTTTCCGACTCATAAGTCTTGTTTGCGATCTCTGATATTTTGTTATTAGTTTTATAATTTATTTTTGATTTTCTTTTATATTTTTGCCCATTTAATTATCACTACATATATTATAAATATAATTATATTTATTTAAAGAAATTTTTTTTTGTGAACCGAAACCATACGGGATTTCAAAACCGAAACATACAAAAACCGGTTCACCGTTACGAAACCTTTATTCAAAGATTTTGCGTAACCGATAACCGAAAACCTAAATGCGAACATAACCGAAACCGTAACTGAAACCGATATTCGTTTCGGTTTTAATCCCTACTTTAAACTATTAAGGCTGAAATGTTTTCTGTGTAAAGTAAAGCTTGAAATTAAATAAAATAGAATCGACACTCTTTAATTTCCACATCTTGCACGGATGACAAGAGTTGTTTCAATTTTAAAAAATGTTCCAACTTGGCATAAAGTTGTGATTTTTAAATTTGCCAGCTTTGCATTTGATAAGCTATCTTTGCAGACTAAAGAATTTAATGGGTTCTATATGTGAGATTGAAAAGAATATATTTATTTATTTATTAAAAAAAAAGAAAGGAATTTACATTTGATTTTTAAAATCTCCAAAAATATATTTATGTATGCAACAATATTCTAAGACTTTAAAGTTTAAACTAAGAATAATTAAATGCTTTTCTTTATTTAGTAAATCTCTATTAAGAGTATTTAAAGTCTGTATTTATAGAACGATATTTTAAAACTTTAAACTATGAATAATTTGAAGTATTTTTTATATATTTTTGTATATTATATTTTATACATTTTTATATATTATTTCTTATATTTTTATATATGTATTTATCAAAACTTGGGTTATTTTCGAATTTTGTATTAAAGTTTCGTCAGAACGTATAGAACGATATTTTAAGATTTTAAACTATGAAGAATTTGAAGTATTTTTTATATATTTTTGTATATTATATTTTATATATTTTTATATATTATATCTTATATATTTTTATATATGTATTTATCAAAACTTGGGTTATTGTCGAATTTTGTATTAAAGTTTCGTCAGATAGTTTCAAGAACATTGTCAAGCTAAAAGACACAAAAATACTCTACGTTAGGGTATACAAATCAAATGTTCACAACCTTCGGATGGTGTCAGAAGTGCAGCCTACGCAGTCGACCAAAAGATTTGAGCCAAGTTTGAAACAGCAAAAAAACATAAATAAAATATGATATTTGGCGTAACCAAAATTGGAAAACGTCGCGCAGGCGTACAAAGAGAGAAAGAGAGCAATGCAAAGAGTGAATAGAATGAGAGAAAGAGAGTGAGAAGGAGAGCGAGAGTGTGTTAAAAATAGGCATAGTAGAAAAAGAAGCGTTTAAAAATTATTTGATTAAAATATTAGTAATGCTCCCCGAAATGTTTGATGATTGATAGAGACCGGAGAGAGGAGGGAGGAGAGAAAGGGGGAGGAGAGAGGAAGCAAACAACTCTTGCAATTTGTGTGGGCGTTTCGACTTCATTAGCTGCCTGCGAAATGCGAGTTGCGAGTTGGCGCATGCAAAGTTTCAGTTCTCTTTAAAAGCCAAATCAACAAATGTGGCCAAGTTTTCCGTTACATGAACAACAACTGTGGGAGTGCGTGTGTATGTATGTGTGTGTGTTAGTGGGTAAACTGGCTCAGGGCTAATTAAAACTCAGCGCCAACAAAAACAAAATGCAAAACTTTGCAACATTTAGAGTTGTCCAACTTTTGCATATCGGCTCAGATTTATTCACATAGAGCCTACGCAATATATGTATGTACATACTATCTGACTCTAATGTTTGTGGGTGTTTGTTACTGGTAGCACCTAGTCCTCGATTCCCCTTTCCTCCCTCTGCCCTCTCTCTTCTATCTATCGACTAATTCGTACGCCCATCAAACATCAATCTCAATCAACTGTAGCTGGTTTTCAGTTTCGCTTGAGATCTTGTCTCGCGTCTTGTTTCAGTTTTTGTTTCTCCAAATCATTTGCAATTGAATATAATTACATTTTTTGTGGGCGTGGCTTAACAACACACACTCGTTACTGTGTGTGGGCGTCGAGTGGAAAGTGGAAAAGTGAAAAAAAGCGTTTTATTTTAAAAGTGTAGACAGGTGTGAGCACAATCCAATCAAGGTCAGCGATTTAAATATAGCCAAATACTATTGGATTAGCCAATTAGCTGCCTGAGATGGCCAACACAGACAAGGTAAGAGAGTTATACTATTTTAGATTTGTTATCATTCGTAAAGTTCTTAAACTTTTGTAGCAATTAAAAAAAAAAGAAGTCGATAGAAAAAAGATGAAAAGTTGAAAATATTGAATCAATAAAATTTATTCAACATAATGTAACATATAACGGCACAGGGAGAAATGTGTGAAAGCAATTACAAATTTAAATTAAGAATTTAAATAAGATAATATATTTAATTTTTTTGTCATAGTTTTATAAGAACAAAACTGAGTTTAGACTAAAGAACTTAATAATCAAAATTCAAAATAATGTTTAAAAAAATTTGTTTAATATTTATATGTTTGTCAAAATAATTTTAAAATAAGATATTATACAAGAAAATACTTTAAAGATAAGGTACAAATTTAGGGCCGTTTTTTCAATGTCTCAATAAAGTTAAAAACAGTAGTTCACATAGGACTATAAGTCAAATTATATGTTCCACAAGAAATTTGGGGTTTTCAATCAATTTATAAATTTATATATAACGTGAAATTTTGGGTGACATAGAAAAATTACACAATGAAAAGAATTTTAAAAAGCAGAATCTTCAAATAAATACACTGTTATTCAACTCGTTGAAAAAATTTTGTCTGGAATGGTAGATTCTTTTAATCTTGGTAACATTCATCTCTTCATTGGAATCTTCCAAAGATTAAATTAAAGCTATATTTGCATTTTTATTTTTATTTTTCGGAGCTACGTCTTTCAAACTGCTTTTTCAACTGCCTTCTCTACTGCTTCCTCAACTGCTTCAATTTGACAGATTGTCTAACATTTAAGGTTTATATGTTCATTGAAGAAACGGCCCTAAGAAAAGTAAATCTTATGCATTGTACATCCTATTTAGAGTAAGTCTTTTGGAAAGAAAAATCCCAAAACGGAATTCTTAAAATAATAATAAAGAAAATTGAGTTGGTTAAGTTAAATTTATAGAATATCATGATAAAATCGAGTTAAATAATTAAAGAAAACGTCCAAAAATAAATTTTAGATTCAGTTGCTAAAATTCCAGTGTCATTGCAGTGCCTTCCAGGCACATCCATCTGCCCTTCGAGCTGCAAATAACTCGCAGCAGAATCGACAAGCAACTATTGTAGAGCATTCAATAGACATTACAATTTTATTTGCCTTTTCTTTAGTAAGTATTTAGTTTTTTATTTTTTATTGCCGCACAATGCATTCAACTCAACAGAGGCAACAAAACGGCGACATAAATTTCAATTTTTGTGTTGCAATTGCAAAAAAATGCAAATAAAATAAAATAAAATTAAATGAAAAATACATGGGAAATGGCTGCGGAAACGGAGTGGAGTGAGAAGGGAGGAAAATCTGTGGGCTGCGTATTGCCAACTGCCAACTCCGTTGGCGGCACAAAAATAGAATAAAAGCGACAGGCGGAGGCTGTACCGTTAGGTGTGGAATTAGCGCATAATATGTGTATGCGAGTTCCATCAGCGGATTGGGAGCGCCGACGATGTCGCTTGGTAACAGGGGAGGGGCGTAGAGGGGAGAGAGCTACTGTACTGTATTGAAAAAAATGTCAATGGAAGTGGCGACTGTTGGCAACTGCAGCATACAGTTTGACATCCATTGGCATTAATAGGTGCAATGAACCGACAACGATTGTCGACTGTCGAGTTGACTCGACTCTGAGCCATACTCGAAGTGGGCTTAAGCAAATATTTGGCCAAAGAATTGGCACACAACCAACAAGCGTTGTTATTTATGAGTTATTTGTAGCTTTTACAAAAACAGGCTTTAAAATCATTTAAATATTCAGCATTGCTCGATCTCACGTTGTACAGGAAACAACAATTGAACTTAATCCGAAAAAATAACAGTATATCAGGACTTATCAACATACCGATAATAGAATATCGATGTATGTTAAGTATTTGAATGGGCGATTTATATAAGCATGTCCACAGAAATGTCAACCGAGGGCAAAAACGAAAAATTGATTTTAAAAAAAAAAAAAAAAAAAAAAACCATGTGAAATTTTCTTCCTTGAAGAAAGTCAATAGGACGAACATATAGATTCTACATTGGAATAAATTCACCGTTTCTATATTTTTGCCCATTTTCTTAAAAATTGATTTCCAAAATGGATCGTTTGTATTCTATCGATTACACTAAGTAAAATAGTAAGATTGTAACATAAACCATTTTAATACATAGAAATATATTGAAAGTTTTATTTAACACAAGTTTTGAAATATTTGAAAAAAAGAGAGTCAGAAACAACATAAATATATTGTGGAACAAAATGTGACAGTGATCCAAATCAAATTAAAAAAAAAAAACTACTTTATATATTTAAATCAAACAAAAAGCATTTTTTTGATAAATGAATGAATTACATTTAAAAATTAATTTCATCAAAATATTCGTTTACATTTTGCCGAAATCTGTGTTAAAACTGGTCCCCGAAAAAACTGACTTCTGTTTGAGTCGCGTACGAATGCCTTCGATTTTTTAAATTATCTTGAATACGAACAATTGCCCAAAATCAATCGTAGCACCAGTTGTAGTGCTAATCAAGACCTATAAGTTTCGCCTTTTGTCAAAATAAAATAAAGTCATGGCACATGTTTTATTTCACTTTGAGTGCGTACAATTCTGCCTTCGTAATTCAAACTTCCCTGGCACCAAAACGTGTATTGAAATGTTTATCCCTTTAAATTTAATTTAAATTTAATTAAAACTTATTAAGGGATATTTTCAGTCACTAGTTTACATATGGGCATTTCCAAAGAAAGGTCCACCGCGGCCAAAAACGTAAAATTTATCAAAAATTCACATCTTTTGAAATTTTCTTCCAGAAATGTATTTAAGTTATTTATTTAAGCAATTTATATACGCAATATACGCTAGAAGCAAATCAATAGGATGAACATATAGATTCTACATTGGAATAAATTCACTTTTTCCATATTTATGTAAATTTTCTTTTAATAAAGAAAGAATTTCATAGATCGAAGTCCCTAGTAGTAGAACTTTTTCTTTGGATAATGGTGATACAATCTAGGGAAGTTGAACTTTATTTTTTTATAAAAATTCAAGTTGTCTAATTAAGAATGTTATTAACCATTAAATTAACGTTACCATTAGCTTAAGCTATCGATCTGTGTCGGCTGCTTTTAGTCTGACAATAAATTAATAAATTCCCACTATATGTATACCTAAATGTCCTAATATATCGTCAGCAGTTTTTTAGATCATACTATCAATCAATTATTTAGATATTCAGATATATCGTGACTCACCTGCTATGCGCAGTACGGCACGATCCGCCGGATCCAGCTGAAGAATGCTGAGCGGCTTGTCCTTAGCCCATTCGCTAAGGGATTCGCGATCCATCATGATGTTGGCAGCACTCCCCGTTGATGCATAGATGCAGCGTCGCTTCGACAATTGCTGCTCGGACTGATGATGCCGTGGCTGCAGCAGCGGACACGATGCCGATGGCGATGGCGATGCCGTTGCCAACGCTGATGCTGAATAGTTGCGGCGACTGTTGGGCTTCTCCTCCCCCCGACCGGCTATCGCCACCAATTGCGGCGAATGCGGCGATTGCGGTGTGGAGCGAGAACGGACGTAGCTGCGCGGGGACGCCGTTTTTGCGTCTGTACGGAATTTTGGGTGCGGATGAAATTGTATGTGACGTGTGGCTTTGTTTTGCTTACTTCCTTTATTTACTTATGCTTAAATTGTACTAAAATTTGGCTAACATTTTGTTGTTGTACTCTGTAATACTTTGCTGTAAATTAAACAGATAGAAAAGAAACAAAATAAGTATATTAATTTAAACATCTAAAAGGATTAAAAAGGATTTTCTAGAATAAAATACCCTTTAAATAATTTAAATTTGTATTTGCAATTTTAAATACTAAAATTAATGTTATCTCTTATTTTTAATACAATCAATAAAAACTAGAAACAATAATTATATTTCAAATTCAATAGCTCTCATTTTTAATTAAATCTATACAAATTACATTTGCTTGCTATATTTATTTATAAACTTAAATGGTTTTTTTGATCATCCCAATAAAAATTTAAACTTAACTATTATTTTTAATATGTCTCACTTGACTCAAAAATAGGAGTTCAAAGTAATTTTGTATTTAAGGCCCTATTGCTCTGTTCAGCAAAAAATTCTTTTGCGACTGTTACGTTTTTTGCATTTATTTATAGCTTGGGATAAGCTGTGAATATGCCCCTAAAAGGTATTTTTAGAAATTCGAAATACTTAAGCGAGATATGGCACATTTTTATCTCGAGCAATGATTAATGTTAGATGCATAGGGAATGTTCAAAACTTTAAACGCGTTGCTATCTCGAAACCACGTTTTTCGAGCTTGGCGGCCACGATTCCGCCAGTTCTACTGAACCGATTTCTGGATGAAACAATTAGTTACCTAATCTGGACTTGTAGAATTGTCGAAACTAATTCTCGGCCTTTAGTAAATTAACTATGAAAATTACTAGTTTTTCAGTTCAAATTTAGCACTAACACTACAAAAAATCACTTGGTCTCAAATTAGAGTTTTGCTCAATTTCAAGTGCCAGCCATTTTGTGCTAACAAGATAAATCGCAAAATTTTGTGATTTAGCAATTTCGTGTTCGGCTAAATTTGTTACTATAAATTGCAGTCGTGACATACATTTTAGGCGGCAATTTGATAAAAGTCTACTGTGAACAGTTGCTGCCTTTGCCTAGTCATTTGTAAAGTGTGTGAAGGGAGAAAACAGCAACAGCAACGACACTTGTTATCACGCGCTCGAAGTCGTTGTTGTTTGCCAGTGGGTCAATGCCAGCAGTACACACACATTCACACAAACATACATACAAGCAAACACAAAAATGAAACAGAAACCACAAGCGGAAGAGGCATTTGTGATAATTAAAGCACAGTTTGACAGCCACTGTGTCTTGGATAAAACAATATAAACAACAACAGAAAGACATGCAATGACGAATTCGATGTCGAAAAACGGTCGAGCAATTTGCAATCAATGAAATTCGAACATACAACGGAAACTACGTTTACTGATAAACGCTGCATACGTACAAATATACCTGTGTGTGAGCGTGTGTATGTGTGTGTGTGCGTACGTGAGTGCAGCAAAATGTCAACATAGGCAGAAGAGAGGCAATGGGAGAGAGCGCGTCATTGCGAGACCGGTTTACTTGCTTGAGAGAGAGAGAGAGCAAAAGAGAGCAAGCGCATTTGCGCAGTCGCATTGATATACCGGAAATAGACAGCGGCAACAAAAGACAATGCGAAACAGCGTGCAAAGTGCAAGAGCATGTAAAATGTTGGCAGACAACATCGGCAGAGGACAACGACGGCAACGTCGGCAGCGGCATCTGTGCAACAAACTTGGCCAAATAAGAAATCACAAAAGTAGCAAACGTTTTATTAGCTTGCCGTTACTTCTCCATTCCCTTCTTTCTCTTTCTCTCTCTCTCGTTCACTCTTGGCGTCTTTCTTTTACTCGTTATCTACAGCCCAAAGCCGGCTCAATGGCCAATTATTGCTGCTAAATTGTATTATTATTGAATGTCTTTTGGCAAAGTAAACTAACTGTCTGGCTGTGTGTGTGTGTGTGCGACACTTTGTGTGTGTATGTGAGTATCTTTTGCCTATGGGAATTTTCGTGACGTTTTTGTTTTTGCCGCTCACTTTTATGACTTTTAATCAATTTCTGTCGACACTCTATTGGCAGTCATACAAAACAATACTAACTGTACATATGTATAAAGCTAAATTGAGGGCGGGGGCGGGGAGGCGTCCGCTAGGCAGACGTGAGTGGCAAGCTTAAGATTAGAAACAAACGATTATCAGCGTAAGCAACAGCAACAACAACAATAAATCACTGCTGACATTCAGCTCAAGTGGCTGTCAAACTGTAATGACGGCAACAGCTTGACAGGCACTGACAGCACTGGCGCTGACGCTGGCGTCGCTGCCGTCAGTCACTGTCAGCCCTCAAATCAACACATAAAACTTATCGTAAAAGCCCAAAACAAAAAAAATTTCAACACAAAAAGCGATCTAGCTAGTGCGTGTGGCTGTGTGTGTGTGTGTGCGTGTGTGTGTATGCTTATCAGCAGATAAGCGAGTCATGAATTTAATTGTTGACTGATAAGTTGTACAGTTAGAATTCAAGAGAACTCAAGCTATACGCACGCGGCCTTAACTTTTGTACCTTACGAAATTGTTACCTGAGAGAGAGAGCGCACGAAATGTAGATAGAGACAGCGAATCAATTAAAAAGAGAGAGAGAGAGACTAGAGGCTGATCTAATCATTGTTTTTAATACTATTAACTGAAGGTTATTCTCAACTTCGGTGATTTACGATGACTTCCCCTTTGGTCGTGAATTTTAAATTGTTTATAGGACAGATGGGAAGACAGAAGCTCTACATTTACATAGCTTTAATTAAAGAATCATTGGCAATTTGTATCTTAGCATTTAACTTGCAAATTAGCAAAGCAAATCGAAAATAGCACAAAATTGAAAATGAAAACGAGATGAGACGAAACGAAACGAAGAGAATCGCCTCCAGCTGCGTTGATGACGACGACGGATCCATCAACAGCTGGTGGTGATAGACAGACTAGCGAATATAATTAAAATTAAGGCACATACGGATGGAGGCTGGAGGATACAGGCAATGGGAATACTATATATAGAAGAATCTGAACTAAAAATAAACTTGCAAAAATGGCTTTTAACGAACTAGAAAGATGATACGCGAAGAAACAAAAAGTCTACAAGAAATTACAAACATGGAACATGATTAAGAAATCCTGCAATAGATACATAACTTAAAGAATTAAATTTAAATAAGTATACTCGTATTTTTTGTAGAAAGAATTGTAGTTTTTTTTTTAAGAAATCATTTAAGAATGTTATTTGAGTTAAAGAAAACACTTTTTTAAAAATACTTCATTGAGTATTTCAAATTTAAGGCCCTGGGAACATACTGGTTGAGAGTGAAATCTGATATTAGGGAGCTGAAATGTAATCTATAAATAAAGACAAGGGAACTGCGAATGTCTGAGGAAAATCTGCTGGAAATTTAATAAAGCTGCACGATATACGAGTTCTAAAAGATATTGAAGATTCCCCTTAAGTCTGTCTGATTTAAATATAAAATAGTACAAGTTATTTTTAAAATATTGTCATTTTATTCAAGAAATTAGCTGGTTATATATTTTGAGTTTAATGAAACACGAATTTTAAAATTTGAAAAAGATTTTTCTTAAGTTTGTAAATGTTTGTATTGATGTAGAATAGAAGTTGTGCTAAATCAAATTTAAAGAAATGTGCTTTATAAAACTGAAATTTTTATAATGGTATAATCACGATTTTGCAGTTAATATCCAAACTTTCCTCAAGTTTTTTTCCATTGTTAAGATCTTGCAGAAAGTCGGCTTCTTACTTTAGTATAGGTATAAAACGTGCTCATTTAACACAGTTCTAAGCATGCCCAGCAATTCCTAAAGCCATTCCACATTTATGACTCTCGAAAAGGCGTTTCTCATGTTATGGAGAGCCCATAAAAAAGCAATTGAAACGACCGCAAAGAGTATTTTTTTGATGACATCCCGCTCGAAGCGAGGAGTCGACAATGGACTGTGAAGTACTTCTCAAAAGTAGCTAAAGGTGGTTGCACGTGCAAGGGAAGGTAGGAGAAGCTAAGCTTAGATCAGCATTCGCTCGGGGTTCCCATGTCGGTTCAGGGAGAGAATGCGAGAATATGCGAGACAGAGGCAAACCACAAAGTCAATTAAGCGACATTTGAACGGACAATAACAACAGTCACAAAACAATAAATGCTGATAAAAACGCACACATGGACAACCAGTTTGACAACGTCATCGCTTAACAAAAAAAAAGAAAAAACTTAATAATAATAATGAAAAATATAAAGCAATATTGTTGAATGGGGGCGGAGGGACATGAGAACTAAGCTGCGTGCAAATTATAATTGTACCGCAAGCTGACAGGCATTAATAAACGGCATTAATCTCGATCTGAAAACTAGACACCAATGAAATGAAATCATATTATTATAAAGTTGCATTGATTAAATTGCTCCATTAGATCATTAGATCATTACTCAAGTCGGGCAGCATGTCTATGATTATGTCATGCCTTTGGGGGTCTCTCTCTCTCTAAACTATTTAGATATCGTACAAAGCTCGGGGTCGCCAATTAAACAACATTTGCATATCAGTTATGAACAAGCTCAATTAAATTGATATTCAACATTTTAAATTCCAGTCCAGTTAGTAGCTGAGACGGGCAGACAGACGGGTTTTCCCCTCAAGCTCTATTCGGTCTCTTTAAAAAATAGCCCCAAAATTGTTCAACGTGTTAATTTGCAGTAGTTTTGCTCTATTTAGGAAATATTTCAACATTTGAAATTCCATTCGAGTAAAGGCGGGTTTTTTTTCATCAAAAGTTCAGCTACTTCTTTCAATCAAATAAATTTCTTCTCTTTTGATAGATTTTTATCATCTTTTTCTTTAAAATGAGCTAGTTTTATTTACTTTTGACAGATTTTTATCTTATTTTTGTGTTAAAAGCGAGCTTTATTTCTTGATCATAAAGATTTACTCTATAGCGCTCATTCATTAAAAGATTTTTATCATCTTTGCCGTTTTCTAAGCCTTGTCTTAATCTAGTTCTCATTAAGGTGACGGAACCTTTTATGTTATAATCTCTCGTTTACTTTGAATAGATTGAAAACCGCTGAGATTTCCCAGCATCAAATTTGTCAATATTTTTATTTTTTTAATATTTTTATTTATCAAACTTAAATCAATCTGAATTAATAATTTATTTAGCTTATTGTTATTTACAGAAAATTATATTCTTATGGGTTCCAATCTAGTTCTTTTAAAACGACGAAATCTTCCTAATCTCATTTGTCTCAATTATATGATTTTACTGTCCATATTTTTTAGATAACTGGGCAATCGTAATCTTTATAATATGACTTGTTTTCTGATAGATTCCTGTCATCTTTGTGGCGTTCGTTGGGGCATTCCCATGTCTGCAATCGCCAACTGAGATCGGTTACTCTTCAAAGTGAGCTCATGCTCCATCAACTCGTCAACATTCTTTTCATCTTTCCATCTGTCTAGCCGCTAATTGTTAAATGGTCTGTTTGAAACTCTTTATTTTCATGTTTACGAGCTTCAGCGATGGCGGCTAATTGAGGCTTTCCTTTCACATACAGGCCTAGAGAACCTATAATACATAGATATTTATGTAGGCGTTGCCTCGACACAACTTTAATTAGTTTCAAGTTTAGAAAAGTGGCAGCTTGGTGACTTATTAATATTAGATTTCTGTGGAAATTGAGTTGTTGATTGCGTTTCTTGTTCACTTATCGCAGATGCCACACACACATATAGATAACACACACACTGACATTCTGTTGCCGTTTTTTGATGCTGTTCTCTGGGAGCCAAAGTTTTGTTTAATCTGCCAACTAGTGTTAAACTATCTGGCGAGTTTTTGGGGGCTTTGAGCAATTAGACTAATCGGAAACACCTCGTACTGGACACGCCTTCAAATCGCATGCACGGAGGGCACTTGAACTTCTGGCACACGAGTTCACGAGGGAACCGCGACACACCCAGACCAAGAAGGGGCAAGAACAAAAACAACATGGGGGCCAAGTGCATGGAAAAAACGCAGAACTTGTCAGACGGCAAAAATACTGGCAACTGGCAACAAGAACAGGCCAAAAGCAAAAACAAGGGGACGGGGGAAGCAGTAGAACAGCTACAGCTACAGTCAACGCTCGAGTGCATTTTCCAGGCCAACAACGACAACAACAACAACAAGAGCCCTTCTCATTTTATTTTCTAGGCTAGACAGCAAATCAATTTGACGATGTTACAACTTGTTAAGAGTGTAAGAGAGAGATGGAGATAATGAACAATATAAAACATAAAAAAAAAAACTGTATGAAGTAATGCTACGAGTTCACATCGCGACATGGCCAGCTGCCAAATGGCCTACGAAATTTTATTTAGGGGTTGATTGCGTGCATTTGAACTTTGTTGTTGCAACAAGAACCAGCACAAGAAGCAAAGTGAAGAAAACACAAATAAAAATTAAAAAAAAAAACATACAAAATGAAATTGTAAACAGAGCGCCGGCATAAGCAAAAATAGAGATGAGAGCGAATGTCTTGCACACGCTCTCACACTCACACTGCCTCGCTCTCTCTCTCTCTATCTATCTCTCGCTTGCTCTCACCTGCAGGCGCTGTCTGCTATTAATGTTGTTGTGGTCAGTGTCAGGGCTGCCGTTGGCAGGTTGATTTCTTAGTCTGTGTGTGTGTGTGTGTGTGCTTATGTCTGTGTATGCGTAATGCGTGTGCGATTGAGTGATAAAAAGGAAACATGTGAGTAAAAGAGTGTGTCACCCATCATCAGACATCACTTTATATCGATTTTTCAAAAAACAAATCGCCTTGCAGTTGCTAATTAGCAGCACAATATGAAATTTCATGATAAAAAAAGCCTGTGTCAGCTTTTGTTCAATATATAAAGAGAGCAGAAGAAGCAGAGAGACAGCATCTGCAAGCAGCGCTGCTTTTACTAACCGGCCTTTGCCGGCAGCGACGCGACTGTGACGCATGCTTGTATGTTTGTATGTACATATGTACATTAAGGGGTAAACTGTTAAGGGGAGTAATGCAACTGACACAATTCTTCTTCACACACACAAACACACACACACGCATAAAATAAATTACGCTTGCTCTCTAGGGTAAATATAAGTTTATAAACAAATTATGTAGTTGTTTATTTAACACACACGCACACACACACAGGCAGTGAAACAAATGAAGACGGCTGTTAAGCGCTATGAACTTAAATTCCACATCCCGCTCAATTGCTGAGAACAAATACCGTTTGTTGTTAAGCTTTTTGCTTGGCAAACTTTAAATGCCTATTTGCCGATCTGCTTATGCACTTTTTGTTGCTGTTGCTGGCCTTTGCATTTGTCACTGTCACTGAGAGTACCGAAACACGTTGGGTTGAAGCTTTGAATTTTGCACAATTTCTTTTACACGCTATTTTTCTTTTTTGTGTTTGTTGTTTTGCTGCCATACATTGCCCTCAATCGTGTTGCGGTCGCTGACGCTGACGCCGACGCCGACGTTGACGCCAACGCCAACGCTAGCAGCGCAGCTCAGTTAGGCTGCAAGCTGACTCATAAGGAGCAGCAGCACAGCAAGAGAGCAGCAACAGCAGCAGTTACAAAGCAAGTGAGAGGGAGAGAGAGCAAGAGAGCGAGCGAGAGGAACAACAGCAAGGAGCGGTTGAGCTCAGCAGCAGGAAAAAGAGGGTGACGCGCCATGGTTGTTGTTGTTGTTTCCACTAGTTTTTTTATATTTTCTTTTGGATTTTCTCGTGCAAGATTTTTCGTTTCGTTTGCCATTTTCACTCTGCTCCTCTAATTCTTATGTTAATTTTCACATTCACAAACAAACAAAATCGCTATAAAGCTGCATACATATGTATATATGTACAAATATATGTATGTATGTATATAGTTACACTGCATACACAAAAATTATAAAATAATTTATGGCAATTTAAGCAAGCGGATCGTCCGTGCTGTTGTTGTTGTTGTTGCTGCATTTGTGTTTGCTATTGTTGCATTCGCTTTTGTTGTTGGAATATCTCTTTTGCGCTTTTTACACGCGTGCAGTTTGAATGAGCTGCACAATATTTTTTTTTTCGTGTTACTCTTTAACATTAACTTCGGTTACACACACTTTACACTATGCTGTTACAATAGAGTGGCTGGCGCTCTTGTTACTGTCGTTGTTGTTGCTGTTGGTTTTGCTGATGCACTTCTAGATATAGATACCGTTACACTTGTGCAATTTACCCAAAAGAAATAGGAACAACAACAACAACAGTAACAGCAATAGCGTCTTCACACAGACAACACTTACACTAATACACGCAAGCAAGCACTTCCACACACTCACGCTCGCAAAACACTGGGCGTTTTAAGTGCAACGGGCACAACAACGACAACAAAATAATTTCACGTGCCCAAAAACCAAAATCCAAATCCCAGCGAAATTTAATTCTACCGAAATGCAATGCGAGTAACGGCCAGACGACAACAACAATCGCGCACGTCCTCCCGCGTTGGCTTCTGAATTGTAACTGCTGAAATCGTCTATCGATTGAGCAAGTGAAATATTCTTTCCGGCAGCGATAACTCTGAGAGAGAGAGAGAGCAAATGTTTGTGTGAAACAGGTCCATTCTGCGCGCGGTAGACAGTGCTGTCAGAATTTAAGAGTCAAAAAAGGCTATACTTGAGAAAACGCCAAAAATAAAGTACTAATATTACAACATTTGAAAAGGTCTTGATAATATTCAATTCAAGAAACTAACAAAATAAACAGAAACATTTACCACTGAGACTAATATTTTGAGAAAATATTTAATAAAGTTCGTGCACCTGTCTTTAATTTCTGGAGATTATTGTCGTTTTAATGTAAACCTTGCCAGTTAAATATTTTAAATTAAAATATTCCCAATTTCACTCTCATTCGCATTACATGCAATAAGAAAAGATTGTATGGGGCGACGAACAAAAAACGCGTTGAATGCCAGAACAACTTCGCCAATCCTCCGACTTTCAGTGCGATAGATCCCCGCCGTTTAATATGTATGGTATCCGTTAATGCCAAAACTTTTATTAAAAACGCCGGTTGATTATACTTTTAAAACCAAACCATAGGTGGCGTATTTATGTTTATCAAACAGACCAGATTGTGGTGGTCGGGGCAATAACTTACGTTAGATATAGTAAATGCGCAGAAAGACAACTGAACAAGTATATGACTCGTTTATAAAAATTTAAACGACCATTTTTTTAACAACGAATTGAATGTCTAAAAATGAGCACAGAGCAAACCAAGTTCACGTAACGATCAGCATACGGAACTAGTTCCGATACTTTTAAAGCAGCAAACGATAAAATTAAAAATATTGATAGCTTGAAATATTCGAAATGAATGCAATTTTTATAAGCTTCATATTTTTAAAATTTTTGTTATTTGTTTTTTAGCTGTAATTCAATATATTTTAAAATATGCAACATCTTGCAATAAATAAACTAAAATGGCAACAGTGCATGCAGCTAGAATATAAGAGAATGAATTTTGTGTTAAAAGTTAATCCAGGGTCGTTCAAGGGCAGCAGAAATAATACTTAAATTCCCTTTTGTTTTTAATCTACATATATTTTATTATTATTAAACACTCAGTGTTTAATGGAAGTATGAGAAGGGGTTTCAGTTAAAGGTAAGAAGCATGCCTTTGGCAACTTCCTGGGCCTTCTCAGCGCCCGCCAACTGCTCGGAAATCTTCAGGGCAAACTCAAAAGCTGTGCCCGGACCACGGCTGGTTATGAGATTTCCGTCCTGAACAACGTTCTTGTCATCCACATAGCTAAAAATACATTAGATTAAAGAAACTGGTATACTATAATTGCAATATCAAAGAGCATACCAATATTTATCCACTAGTTGCGGCTTCATTGCCGGATATGAGGTTAGGGTCTTGCCCGTGGCGATTCCGTGCTTGGCCAGCGCCGTTGGCGCAGCACAAATGGCCGCGATGAGACGCCCCGAGGATTCCTGGGTACGCAACAGCTCCCCGACTGCCTTCGATTCGCACATTGCATTGGAGCCGCCCAATCCGCCGGGCAGCACAACAACATCGTACGCTTGACCTATGGCCTGTTCCAGGGATTTGTCCGGCACAATGACAATGTCACGGGAGCCTTTAACGGGTTCGCTGCCATTTAATCCGGCGATTGTCACATTAATCTACCAGAAAAGTTATTTGCAAAATTTCTATAAATAGCCGGAAAAAAGTATTTGACACTTACGCCCGCACGACGCAGTACGTCCGCGGCAATGGTGAACTCCATTTCCTCAGCACCGGGTGCCAAAATAACCAATGCGCTTTTACCCATGTTGCAGTTGCCGCAAGAAAAATATTTATTGACAATAATTCCCTCCAATCGCGAAACTGGTTGATGTCTGCCAAGCGTCAACAACAATCGTAATGGCAATCGTAGCATATTTGATTTGTATCGAATCGTTAAGAATTAGTTCGATTGAACTACTCAGCAAAGTGAGCTGCGTACCTGAGTCGTCGATAGCGATACTTATCGATATGACAAGTGTTACTAGAATAATTTCTATTCGAATTTATGTACAGGCAATTCTGAATTCCTTTCAAAATTTAAAAAGAAAGCTTTATCAGAACGTCAAACTTTGTAATTATATGCCCATTCAGATGTTTGCACACATGACTTTTATAGGCAAGTGAGTCACGAACTTATCGCCCAAAATGCGTTGATTTTCGGTACATTTTAGTATTTATTTATTGCAGCCCTGGAATGAATACTTGTACCCAATTACATTTTAGCGCTAAAATTTGAAATTAAATCAGCTGATATAAATTTCGCTATCAAATTAAATATCAATTTGTTTAGTTAAATATATTTTTATTGAACAGAAAATAGTTGTATATGTATTTTGTTTCTTATCGTCAATGCAATCAAATATGTTATTTGGCTCTCTCTTTTTCTCATGCCATTTTTTTGTTAATTTAGTTTTTGGAACGAAATAAAAAAATTTAAAACCGCAAAAACTTGCAAACTAATTTTTGAAATGTTTTGTATAAAATGTAACTTAATTGAATTAGTTGTTTTACATACAAATAAGTATTATATGTACTATTTGTATTTGAAGCGCTTAAGAACTAATTGTTAGACAGCTGATTTTTATTAATTTTCATATTTTTTGTTTTATTGTTGAAAATTTCAATTGAATTAAATTAATTGTTTCTGATGATTCTCATACATTTATGTAATTACACGTGGATAAATCTTTTACGTCGTATTTTAAGTCACATTTAGAACTTGTTTGATTTGTAGTTGTTGTTTTACTTATTAGTTGTTATTTTTTTAATTTATATTTTTTGTGTATTTTGTTTTTTACTAATAACATTTTAAAAGATCACCAAAGTTACAGATTTCCCATATTTGACGTAGCTTAACGCTTCACAATATTACGAATAATGTATTTTTTTCCTCATTTCGCTTAAATAATAATTAATAATTATTCATTTTTATTGATTAATTACCCGGCATTTTGGTTTTCAACTTTAAAGTAAGGGGCTTGAAATTGATCGTTATCATTATCGTTATCGTATCATATATATGTATATAAGTAATTTGTAAGCTTTCGACTTGATACTTGACATCTTTGATTTTTACGAATAATTTCAAGATTTTTTGCTAATCCAATTTCAGCTAGGGTTTTACTATATATATGTAAGTGTTGTTGTTGTTGTGGTTGTTTTTGTTGGAACACTACGACGACAGTGGGCCTGGGTTGCAAGTTGTGGATCGTGTGTATTTTGTGTATTGTGGAACTAATTGGAAGAGTAGAGTACACAGTTACGCACACATATACATCTATATATATATCAATAAGTAAGTATATAATTGCTTGGAATTTAGTCCTTTGATTTTGTTTGGTTTTTTGTATTTTTTTTAATTGTGGCATAATTTTATTTCCTTTAGGAAGAGTTGTGCAATTGCTGTTCTAGCTTCGATATCATTTCTATGTATTCTGCATATATGTATGTAGTACTTATATGTATGTATGTATATATATATACTTGTATATTATTGTAGACATCTAATACATGTATGTATGTGTACTTAATATTTATTTAATTATTATTCATTGAGTTTGCAATAAACGGCACATTTATAAGTAATAATTGTTCTGTTTTTGTTTTTTTATAATTTACTTTTTATTTCACAAGTTTTTCGTTTTATTTATTTAGTTTTAAAGCTCAATTTAATTTCGACACATAGAAGTTGAAGAAGCACTAATTAAATATAGTTGGCTTCTCTGCTTTTCGGAATAGAAAAAAACGTATTATCTATATATCATAATATATATAATATACTCGTTATTGGCGGCCTCGAGATTGAGATTGAGCAGAGCAAAAGTATTTCATTCAGTTGGGTTTTTTTTCTTGATATTCAGTTAACTTTTTGCTACTATAAACTCAGTTTCTGCTTTCTATATATTAAGAGATAATGTGCTTCGACATTGAAGAAACCATTAAATTTTGTTGTATGAGTGTGTGTTTGTTATTTTCTTTTTGGGAAAGTACAATTATTTTTATTGCAGTTTTATCAGCTTGCTATATAGAATATATATATTGATATAATTTATGGGATTATATATGGATTTTATATGCCCCATTTTTTATTTCGTCTTACATCACAAGTTCCAACTGAGGCTTGGCATATTTTACTTCTTTTTAAACTATTTCGTGTAATGTTTAAAGCTTTAGACTTCAAGTATTATTTAGAATTGTCGAAACAGCAATTACAGTTATTACAATTATACAATACAAGGATACAGACATCATTTGTGTTGACGAATCCTTAACTTAAGAGACCCCGCAGATTATTTGCATTGTTTTGTTTACATTTGCTTAAAATTAGTATGATTTGTTTTTTTTTGTTTTTGTTTGCTTTACTTGAAATAAACGTACAAATTTAATCCCTTGTTTGTTAAAACATTACTACAAAACAAATTGCTGTAGATATGTTAAAAATTAATAATATTTTGTCATTAATTATTTTTTTAAAAAAAAGCAAAGAGTGTTGTCAAGTTTATCAACTAATTTGTAATCAAATTTTTTAAAATCAAATATATAATTTTATGTATTTTATAATGCTCACATTTATGTGTGTGTAAGTGTGTGTTTATGTATGTGTGTGTATACGACACGTTTACTTGGCAGATTTTGAAAAAATTTAAAAAATTTAAACTAAATTTAAGATGCGCTTAGGGGTGGATTTAGTGTGTGTTAGGGATATACATATTTATAATTATATTTATATATATAAATATATATAAATAAATGAGTCAATTGGACTCGATAGCAAACCAGCATAATGTTAACTTGAACTGTGTCCTTTATAAAGTACATTCGTTATTTTATAATATTATTATTTGATTGGCAATTAAAAAACAAACAACTAAAACTAATACTAAACTAATAATTAAAATTTTTGTTGCTGTTTTTTTTTTGTTATTTGTTGTTGGGTAATTGCTGCCTGTGTGTTAACTAAAAAAAATGTAATATAGTTTTGTTTTGTTTATGACCCGTACACCATGTAATATTATTGTTAAGACTTCAATAATTAGAATTAATTAATTAAAAATTAAGCAACTTAAGCTTGAGCTAATTTAAAGGTACATAAATTAATTGGACATTGGGTTTGATATGCCGTGTGTGTATGTAAGTGTGTCTGTGTGTGTGAGAGTCTGTGTGTGTGTGAGTCTGTGTATATTTGCCTCAAATTATTTACTTTTAACTTAAAAACTAAAAACTCACTTTGTTGACTTTTGCATTAACGGAAATCTATCTGTTCTATTCAAAATTATAAATAAACTTTTTCTTTTTTTAAGTTTTCCTCTTGTTCTGCACACAAAATATAGTTACATATAAGTTGCCTAAATATCTATATATTTATGTATAAATATAACTAGCAATTGTATGACCAAAAGTTTTATCCCTTGTTGAAATTGGAGTTTTTTTGTTTCTTAATATTTCTGAATTTCTTTTCTTATTGTTTGCTTTTGTTTTTTTTTGGTAATTCTTTCAACTTATGTATACTAAAAAGTTTTACAATTCTCTCCTTTATTTTATTTGTTTTTATAATCTGGACTTTGAGTTGAAGTATTGAAGTTGTTGTTGGTTTTGTTGTTTTGTTATTAATACATGCTAATTATTATTACTCTTTAATGCTTGTCAAGCTTGTTGTTGTTGTTGTTTGTCATTTTGTTGTTATTTTATCTTATGCATGTTGTTGGTGGTTTTCGTTCACAGTACAGAGAATCCAAGTTGTTCTTGTTGTTGTTGTTGTTGTTGGGTGTGTGTGTTTGTGTGTGTATTGCAACGTCAGCAACATGTTTTGTTTATTTTTTTGATATACTAAAAACCTTTGGTTATTTGCAATTCTTGTCTTCATTTTTTGCTTTTTCCTCTATTCTTTTAAGTTTGTGTAAAAATATAATTTATTCTATTACAAAAAGTTTCATCGTAAATGTGTGTTGCAGTTGCAGTTGTTGTTTTTTGTTGTTTGTTTGACTTTCGTTTTGTTCCCTTTAGTAAAGTTTTTTATTTGTTTCGCTACGCTTTTTTGAGAATTTCTTTTTCACTTGTGCTTTAACATTCGATTCCCTTATTTATTCAGCTGTATGTGTGTATATGTATGTGTGTGTGTGTTTTTACTGGCATTCTTCGTCTTCGTCTTCTTCTTCTTCTGCATTCCTTACTACTTTTAACTTAAACATTACATTTTGTTAAACTTAATTTCTAATGCTTTCGGCTTGGCTTTTTCGTACTTCTTGTTGTTTGTAATTTGTTGTTTTGTTTTTTACTGCTTATTCGAATTCATTTTCGAAATTGATTTGTTGTTGTTGTTGTCGCTGTGTAGATGTTGTTGTGTTTGTGTGTGTTGTTTTTTGGTGACGCTTTTGTTTTATACTTTTTAGGCAAAGTACATGACCTTTTTGGTGTCGGCATGAACCGTAATGGCCCGCGCCATGGCTCCGGGCGTGCGATCCTCGGATGAGCCGCTCTGATGTGATCCTTCGCCGGAATCATGCTCCTTCTCAACCAGATGATATCTGTGAAACACGTAAGGAAGAGTTTGGTTAATAGAATTTCAGTTTATATTTCATATTAAATTTTATTGTTAATTTCAGATTTTAAAACCCTAACCGAAACCGTAACCTTTAACCGGTTAAAACCGATTGAAATTTAAAACCGTAACCAAAAAAAAAAATTTAATTTGACCGAAACCTTTAAACCGAAACACTGTAAACCGAAATAACCGTTTAGTAACCGGTTTATTTAAAAGGGTTAATTTTGGGTTTTCAAATATAACTTTTTTTCAACTTTGATTATAAAAATTGAAAAAAAAAATTTGAAAAAAAAAATTTTTTTTAATAGTTATTTTAAAAATTGGAAATAAGAATATGAAAAATAAATTTGATTTTTAATAGTTATTTTAAAAAATGCAAATAAGAGTTATGGTGTAACTTTTAAATAAAATTTTAAAAGCAGGTTTAATTTAAATTTGTATTACAAAAATTGAAAATCAAAAATAATCAAAAATAATCTTTCTGAATTTTTTCTGATTATTTTGGCTAATTCGATTGTGAAAATTTAAAATAATTAAATAAAATGTTTACTAAATAGTCATTGTAATAATAAATAATTGTACAAATTTTAGATTATTTCTGATTTTATGTAATCGTAATCATTAAATAATTGGGCAAAACCGAAAATAATCGTAATTTAATCATTAGTTCGACTTTTAAACAAAAATAATCTAATTACTAACTAATTACTGAAACCGATAGATATAAACCCTGGTTTTAAATTAAGATCATAAATAGTAAAATCTTGATTAATCTCTCACCTGGCACGGAAGGCAACCAAATGCGCATAGTAAGCGGGCGCTGGTATGCTGACAGAGCGGGTGCATCGCACGTAGGTGTGGCACAGCTGATAGGTGAGGCACTGCAGCTCATCGGAGTCAAAGTGATTGTCATCCCAGAGCACGTGATAGTGCGAGGGACGACTGGTGCCCTGAATACCCTGGTGACTGCACAGATAGAAGTCAAACTCCGTGGGATGGGTGATGCCAACGTCAACGGTGGTGCCGGCGGGAATGTTGCCCGATTTGCCACTCTGCTCCTTCTTCTCGGCACAGAAGAGCCGTGTATGATGACGCTTCTGTACCACAATAAATGTAATGCCCGGCCTGTATTCTGGCTCCAGTTTGATGCATGCCTCGCGTATGGCGGTCAACTCGTGCTGCAGCACATGGGGGAATTGTCCCTCGGAGACGCCATCACGATAGAGTATGATACGGTGCGGCTTGTAGCCGCCGGTGGATTTGTAGAACATAATGAGCAATTCACGCACCATGCTGCTCAGCTCCTGGATGATCTCCTGGCGATGCTGCTGGACACGCACGGTGGCCGCATAGCGCGACGGATGCGCATCCATTGACCCGACAACGGCAGCTATTGATGGTTTCTTGTTGTCGCCAGCGGGCGGATGGGTAACATCGGCGCCCAAAAAGATGACGGGCTCATTGAAGACCTTTGGCCGGATCGATGGCACCAATATGGAGTTAATGCCGCCCAGTTTCACATTGATCTTGAGACACAGATTGGAGAGTGTCTGTGGCGAGGTCTTGTTCACGTTCTTGGCCTGCACACACTGCGTGGCCATGCCCAGCACCGTGTCGCCCACACGCTTAACCTCCGCATACACGGGCGTCTTGCCCGGCAGCACAACCACAACCAATTGCAGGCCCGGGAACGTGATCTTCAGATAGCGAAACATTGGCTCCACCTGATCCGGACCGGTGGCATATTTGCAGAAACAGGGCTGGCCGATAATCGGCATCCCAGCATCGTTGGAGATCTTTTGCAGCTGCTGCGTGAAATTACGCAACGCATCCTCGCGCACCGTACGCTGTGGGGCAAAGCATGCGATTGCCCAGATGCGTATCTCCACGCCGGTGAAGAACTGCTTGCCGCGCATATCCCAGACACCCTGATTGGGCGACGCCAGACTGACCTTGTTCTGTGGCGGGAACAGCTGTTGCCCGGCAATGCCCGAGACGCGTCCCCCATACTGCAGCTTTGGTGGTGGCAATACGCGACCCCGCACCTCCATCATGGAATTCGAGATGGTCAAACCAAACTCCTGCACATACGAATCATTGTTGAAGTCGGCACGTTTCACCAAATTGTTAATCTCACGCTCGCGATCTGGTGCCGAGCGTGCGGTGGCCTTGATCATGGTCGAGGTCTGCATGTCGGTGAGCTTCTTGATGCAACGCTGTCCGGCCACAATGTTGCACACCTCCAGTGGCAAGTACGTGTGCTTGTGCTCCTGTCCCACCTGCAGACATGGCAGATGCGGATAGCGTAGCTTCATGCGATACTTGTCCAAAAAGTACTTGGCCACGGTGCACTCGACGGTCTGGCCATTCTCCAATTGCAGCGGGAAGCTGCAAACGCGAATGAAAGAAATTGAGATTAGTTTCAGATAATATCGATTTCTAAATGGATATTTGGCTGACTTTAAAACGGAATTAGGTTAAATTCAATAATAGGAATATAATTAAATATATGCTAAGAATCTATACATATATCTTTGACCTAAGCTACAAAATTCATACAAGCTATGAAAAGCATTTCGCTTTGATATTTGCTGGCACTCATAAATCTATCTAACTGCGCTTAAAACATTTTCCAAGAGGATAATTAAATATACGGCTAACAATTTATATCATTGTAGCCTTGACAATGTAAATTATAGCTAATCTTTTTAATTCCTATCTAAAGTTAAGGTGATAAACAATTTTATATCGACCCCTACAAAAGTAGAAGCACAAATAAAAGCAAGTGGGAGAGGCTAAAGTCGAGCTCCCGACTGTAGGACACCCGTTACTTATTAAAATAAATTTAAAACATTTTTTATTGCATGCTTTTAGGCACTTATACTTCTTAAAAACTTTAATCAGCCATTACCAAATTGCTATTTGTCCGATCTTGTTACGATTTGGTAGGATGATATGTAATAATAGTAGTTAACGTGCATTAGTAAAAAATTCCTAATATCTTGAAAACTGTGCCTGTGGTGGCTTTTCGCGATTTACGGAGGTGGAAAGAGGTGTAGCAAAAATTTGAACCAATCTTGATCTGCGTGGGGTTTATAGAAGTCTGTGTGTCAAATTTGGTTGCTCTAGCTCTTAAAGTCTCTGAGATCTAGGCCCTCACACAGACGGACATGGCTTTATAGGGTCGGATATGCTTCCTTCTCCCTGTTACATACATTGCAACGAATACAATATCCCTTTTAACTTATTTTTTAAGTAACGGGTATAAAAACAATCAAAAGAATAGTCTACAACTACTGCATATATTCCAACTCGGTTCGATCTACATCATATTTTTGCCGCTTTGCTTCCACATCTACATCCTTCTGTTGATGACTTACGATTGCATTTGAGCAGGACGACGTGTGACATTGCAAACACGATATTTGCGACGCATTTGGCCGCAGTGTGTGATCTCGATCTTGAGCCCCTTGATCTCCTTGGTGAACTTGACGCGCTGCGAGTCGGTGAGTGGCTTGCGCTGTTCGTTAATGTCGCGTATGTCCAGCACCTCGCACATAAAGTCAATGACGGGCTGTGCCTTGTAGAAGGCGGTGGCCGAAACTGCAATTTAAAGATTTGAAGATACAATATTAGTTTGGCTTTGCAAAAT
The DNA here is from genome assembly GCA_037043405.1 of Drosophila subquinaria. Lineage (NCBI taxonomy): Eukaryota > Metazoa > Arthropoda > Insecta > Diptera > Drosophilidae > Drosophila > Drosophila subquinaria. The sequence goes on along the minus strand of JBAMBL010002417.1, from coordinate 48,500 downwards.
GTTTGGCAAGTGTGGCAAATACTTACCGTCAATGTTGAGCATCATCTTCCACTGCGAGGGCCTAACGCTCTGATGGAAACCGAACCAAACCTCACGACCGCCACCCAATGGATGATAATAGCCATCGGGTGAGCTGAAGAAGCTGCGACCAACCGGAGTGTATGTCATGCTGGGCAAATGACGCATTACCACATCAAGGGCCAATATGGCGTCATAGGGTATCTGACGTGTGCGACCTTCCAGCGCCTCCTCCAGATTGAACAGCGACACTTGAGCCTGCCACTTGATCGTCACACGAAAGATGCGATCCTTGCCCTCTCCCGGCAATGTCACCTCCAGCTCCAGACGCTCGTTGCCAATGGGCAACGGATCGCGAGTGTATAAATTGTTGCGACCATCGAATACGGGCTTGAGCACCCCAAAGATCTTGCTGTAGGCATGCACCATCGTCTCGATAATCTCACGGTTCACCTTGCGTGGACACTTGTCCGGCTGAATGTTGATATCGTAGTGATGCACAAAGCCACGCGGCATCGTCACCTGAAAGTGATTCGCCCGCAGCACAATCGGTCTGCCTTCCCGGCCCAGATTCGGTCGACGTGGGCATGTAAACACCGGCATGTCCGGCTGGGTGGTGGGCGATGCAGCTGTCGCAGCGGCAATTGCAGCCGACACGCTGCCGGTGGAGCCCAGAGCAGAGGCGACCTGTGCCGCAGCGGCGGCAGCAGCGCCGCCAACTGTGGCACCGCCGGCAGCCACATTCTGAGCACTGGGGCTGGTGACAGCGGTGGGATTTACCGAAGAACCGGGCGCTGGTGGTGCTGCAAGTGGTGGTCAAAGAACCGATTAGTCCACAAAATAATAGCATACGAACAGGTAGCCTTAAAAAACAAGTAAGTAAACTTATGTTTGGCATGCCAAAGATTTAATACCCTTGCAGAGGTGTGAATTCAAATTTTAAGTAGTCTGATTCTTACATTTTGTGAGATTTGCTTGGGATAATTAAGATAAGAAATAAATTCTTATTAAAACCTGATTTTCAAACGTTCATTTCTAGGATATAGTGGTTCTATTTTAACCAAAGTTAAGCAGGACATAATCGACAACATACCTGTTAAATTTCGATTAGAATTACTAATCAATTAGATTATTTTTGGAAATAATCGTAGTGACTATAATTGTAATTATATAATGATTACGATTACAGAAAATTAGAAATAATCTAAAAATATTACAATTATACAAAAATAATCAGAAAAAATCAAAAATACTCTATCTGATTAATTCGAATTATTTGTGATTTTTTCTGATTATTTTGGCTACTTCGATTGTGAAAATTTTAAATAATTTGATTTTTACTAAATAGTCATAAGTAATCAGAAATAATCCGAAATAATCAGAGAGATTATTTTTGATTTTTTGTGATTGTTTTTGAATAATTGTAGTAATTTTAAAATATTTTTGATTTTTTGTAATCGTAATCATTAAATAATTGGGCAAAACCGAAAATAATCGTAATTTATTCATTAATTCGACTTTTAAAAAAAAATAATCTAATTACAAATGATTATGATTACTAATCATTATTTAACAGGTATGATCGACAATACCAAATACATAATCTGTGAGATTGGTTTGAGATATTTAGAATAGTTTGCCACTGACGGACATGGCTATATTCAAGATACAGTCGAACTTCCATAGCTCAAATTTTCTTTAACTTAAACTAAATAGAGTGACAATAAACTTAAAAAAAAAAGAATTCCATAAGTCCAAGTCTCCATAATTCGAACTTTTTCTTTGGATAATGGTAATTCGAGTTGGGGAAGTTCGACTGTATTTTATTCGATCAGTTTTATCTTTGCAGTTTAATTTTAAATTTAAATTTAACTATAAATATTTACTTTAAATTTTATATTAATAAACTTAAACTTCAATTTTTTCGCTAATTGGTCAACTGCTTTTAATTGACATTAAATAAATAATAATAAATTTGTACATATTTGTACACATTTCGTGAACAAATAATAAAATACACTCTGCAAAGGTTAAATATATAAAAAATCAACGACTATTCAACAAACTAGCTAATTAATAAATTAACTAATTGAGAACGTGGCATGCAAATTGTTGTTGTTGCACTACACGAAACACAAGAGTATACAACTAGTATAACGGTATTTGGAGCGCTCAAAACAAATAACGATAAGGATAAGGCGCTTTACACAGTTATTTTTTTATTATAGTTGTTAGTGTAGAGTTTTAGTTTTTAAACTGTGTGCACGGAGATTTCATTCCACAAAAGAAAGAAAACAAATGAAAAAGGGCAAACAAACATTACATGAAACGCAAAAAATATATATTGATAGTAAAATTTTGCACATTACTATGAAAAATATAAGACTTTTGGATTAGTAGTGTAGACTTTTTGGTTTTATTTTGGGTTAGATTTTTGTGTGTTTTGTCTCAAACATCAACTAAAGAACATAAACAACAGTTTTTAGCTTTTCAAATTCAATTTTAGAATTTTTTGGATTTTTTTTTTGGTTTAGTAGTTTTTAGTTTTAGTAATTTTTGGTTTTGGTTGGAGAGAAATTTACATGTGAGCGTGTCGAAGCTAGTCTGCGCCTGAGAGGGGCTCTGAGGCCGCGTGGGCGAGGGAGTGGTCCACTGTGACTCTATAAAAAGAAAATTTAATCAAAATCAAAATTGTCAAAAATAAACAAAAGAAAATTAAAATCATAATATATGTAAATAAAAACAAACAAAAAAACATAAACAAATCAAACGGCCAATCATCATGTTTGAAAAATCAAAATATATGTATATATGAATGAAATGAAAAATGAAAAGAGAAGGCGATAATAAAAAAATGTTGAATATATATAGAGTGCGATTAATATTTTAGTTACAGATTCCTTCAACTCAATCTTTCTCCATATCATTTTTATTATTAATAACAATATGAATCAAATAAATCTGCCACATGTGTTTGGGTATGAGTGTAAAGAGGGGGAGAGATTTTAATGTTCTACGCTTAAGAGAATGATCTCGATAGCTTTATTACTATCGACCAACAATATAATGTCATCTCGTTTGAAAACAATGCGACAGATGTATTCCGCTGATACGCAAAAAGCTAAAACAACAAAAATGCGACGCAATTTGAATGATGCTTTTGAACTCAGCTTTGAAGGAGCAATCGAATGAATTCCCCCCCCTTACCGCTGCTCTAAAGCTCAACTATTGCGATGCGGTCGTTGACCCAAATTTGCGCACATGTGTCTCTTTTTCAATCGCTCTCTTTCTCACTTGCTCTCAAATAAAGCGCCACCTATAAGTCTACAGTTGAGTGCAATCATCTTCTTTATCTTCTGTTAGGTTGGGCATTGTCTTATTGTAGCTATTGAGCATATTGCACTTTACAGTTACACTCAATTGTCTGAGTGCCTCGCCCTCGGTTATTTTACGCATTCATTCATTTCTCATTTAACGATTTGAAGAATTGTGTTTGCAAAGACAGACGACGACGGGCGTCGCGACGTTGTATGAGTGTGTTTGTATTTGCAAAAGTAGAACACCAACACACAAGTGCATAGAACACGGAAGGGGTGGGGCTTGGGGGAGGGGTCTGTATGTAACATGTGGCAGATTTGTAGTCTGGTTTGGTTGTATTTGCAATCGCCACTTACGTTGTCCAACTGGATACATTTTGCACTAGTACTTGTTTAAGAAATGTAAGAGTGTATACAAAGGTATTCAGTGTAGTTTAGACTGTGTGTTTGTTGGTTGTTGTTGCTCTCTCTGCTTTAAATGTAATTGATTGTTCTTGTAGTTGTTGGTTTTGTTGCTTTTCGTTCCTACTAATTATTATACTTTGTTTTTTTTGTTTTTTGATTTCAGCCTTTTGCTTATCACACTTTAAAGTAGTTTTATTCGTTTGGTTGATTTTCGCATTTAGTTTTGTTGTTGCGGGCGTAATATTAATTTATTTGGAATTATCGCACAGGACCACGCGCTTACAAATGCGTTGAATTTAATGACGAGTCTCGTTAATTATATTCTCTATTATAATATTATTATAATTCTTATTGTTGTTGTTATTGTAGTATTGGAAAAGAACACAAATGTAGGCACAGCTTTCGTTATATGTATGTTTGTATGTACATCTACATATGCATTTACATATACATATGTGTGTTTATGTATATCTCTAATGATCTTAAATAACTTTTTTGTTGTGTTTGTAATACAACTAAGAACAAATTCTTTTTTTATGCTTCTTTATCAGAATTTCTCTGTGTCTGAATACGTGTGGGTGTTTGTGTATATGTGTGAAAATTTCTGGTGTGCTGGGTGCTCCGCTGGACAAACGACGGCGACGACGACGACGGTGGCGCTTCTACAGCAAGAAAATGCTTTTGTATGCGTTTTAGATTGGGCAGCAAAAATGTGTGCACGTATTTTTGTATTTTTTCGAGACGTCGTTTTTGTGCACCCGAACACTATGCGCTGCCGAAACTATACACAGACGTTAGCCAGACTATTGAATTTTGCTTTTTAACAACTTTTGTTAGCTTTTCACGTCGCGCATTATGCAAAAAATGCAATTTTTCTTCAGTTTTTCACACTTGGACGTCCCGCAGCAAACACAAAAATTTTACTCGCGACGTGTGTGAGTGAGACGCATACTGTATGCTAACCACACTTAAATGAGGGCAAAGCACTTTGGCTGGGGGTTGGTGTGTGTGAGAGGGATGGCTGCATTCTGTTGCCTCGCGACTTGTGAGAAGTGACGCATTTTGTGAATTTTAACTAATCTTTCAGATTGAAATTATTTATTAATGATTTCTAATTTTATCAAATACCATTTGGAGTTTATTATTTCTTAAATAAATTTGTTATTAAATTTAATGTTAACTCAAATTGGCGCTGTTAAACTCAGAATGGCAGCACATAAGTGCTGCCAAGTTTCCTTATAGTGTTGAGCAATGCTATTGCAGTAGTCTGGCAATAATTGCCAAAGTTGGACCAATAGCTGTGCTAGCTAGTGCGGCGATAGGTTTGGAAAATTGGACCCATTGTCATTTCTCTAATGGAAATTAATAAAATTATTAAATAATTAAATAAACCAAAAAAATTAGAAATTTTGTTAAATAATGAAGCTCATTTTAAAATTGGTTTGGGGTACGTCACCCTTTGAAGATATTAAGAAATTTATAAAAAAAGTTCTAAAGAAAAAAATTTAAAAGTCGAAAAAAATAGAACAAAAATCCTATGAAAGTTCTAGCATAAAAATTAAACTTTTTCAAAATAATTGTTGATATTTAACAACTTTTCTGAAAAGAGAAATATATATTGTCAAATATGCCACCGTTGCCAAGATTGCCACCTTGTCTATTTTATTTTGCCGGCAACGCTGTTCACAAACACGAGCAAGAACACACTCGTTGTTATAAAACCAAATTGCAAATTGTTTTCCCTCAAATTGTGTTGATAAATTTGATAAATTGCATTTAAAATGTCGGTGCCATTTAGCGGCACACTACGCCGTTCGGGCGGCATTGTGTCGGCCATTGGAAAACAGCTGAAGAGCGTCAACCTGAAAGGCGTCAAACGCATCACAGTGCAGTTTGATCCGTTTGCGGAAAATGTAAAATCCACACGGTGAGTGTGGGCGGCAAGGAAGGGGGAATGGGGACATGGGTGAATGGGGGCTATGATGGCAATAGGGTTGGAAAAGCGCTTTTCCCAGCACCCAGTTTATCGATTATGAAACATGCGCAGTATGCATCCCATATGGTAAAGATAGATTTTCACGAAACAAAAAAGTACGTGGTCGACAAAAATGTATTAAAAGAAATAAAAATGAAAATATATATAATTGTGATAATGTGCAGTAAAAAATGAAATAATTGCTTATTTAAATGAGATTAATTGGATGGCACACTTACCACCATAAACCTTGCCAATGATGCCAACGGAATTCAACTGCAGCGCAGTTCCCAAATCGGGCTGAAATGTCAACGGCAGCGTATGGAGCTGAGCTGGTCCGCCCGCCAGCTCCCGCTCCGTTGACATTTTAGTCGGTGTCGGCGTCAGCTTGAGGCGTTTCTTCTATAGCCACTGACAGAGACAGCTGCAATAAGAAAAATCAAAATATATATACAATAATATTAAATATAAATATAAATATAAATACATAGTTCATATTCAATCCTCCAATTCAATCCTAGCAACAAATGTTGATTGATTTTACAAATATAAGTTTTGTTTCCCTTTGTAAAATCAATTTAAGTTCTTTCTTACTTTATTTGCTCTTTTTCAAAACTTATAATTCATGTTTTACTTTTATTCACAGCGAATTTCTGTTCCTGCTCTCCACGCCCAAGGTTTCCCTATCAAATCCCAAGTGCGTTGTCAAGCCGGAAGTTGTCTGCGATCGTTCACCAGCGTTTATTAAATTTTCTCTCATCGATTCAGCGCAAGGTAAAGAATTGATTTTATTACAAATCAATCCATCAATTTGATTCCATTTCTCTTTGCAGAGCAAGCCAAAGTCAAGGAGATTCGCTTTAATAGTGAGAATTTAAATACATTGGAACTGCTGCAGCTGTGCAATAAACACGTGTCCACATTAGCTCCACCTGAGGAGATTACCAATAAGGTGCTCACCAAGGCCGAGAAACAGAAACTGGGTGGCGGTGCTGCTGGTGGCAAGAAGGCGATCAAGAAGAAATAGTTCCAGACTCCACAACAGTTCAAAATGGTGAAGAAACACAAGGGCACTTTGGCTGTCATTGAACAGATTTATCAGGATATACCCGCTTTCACCGATATCTTTACGGAGGAGAGCTTCTACACGTTTGCCTTTTGTTTTGTTTGTGCCACAATTCTTGTGGCATTTATTCTATCGCGTTTTATTACCATTAAACCAGTTGATTTCTAAGCCAAATCCATAAAATTAAAACTTAAGCTCTATAAATATGTAAAAAACACCACTTAACTGTCTTCTCTTTTTGCACAACTGCACCAAAAGGGCAGCACTGGGTCTCGGGTCTCGAATCTGAGCGCTGAGCCTGTGGCCAAAACTGGTTTTGGCCACATATGTATTTACAATGTTATACCCTTGCGAAGGGTATTCAAATTATGTTCAGAAATGTGCGACACATTAAAGGATGTTTTGGGTGAAACCATAAAGAATAGATATTCTTTATCAGTATGATGAGCTGGGTCGATATAGACGACTGTCTGTCTGTTCTAGTCTAATTTTTTAAGCTATCCTAATGAAAATTGGTGCAGATTCGTCTTGGTCTGATTCGAACGTTAATAAAGCTTTAAAATGTTTCCTGATATATCTCGAGCAATCTCACATGTCGCGTATTCAATATAGTTTTTTATCAGGACCAAATATGGTAAAAATTGGAAAGGCATATCATATGGCTGCCATAGAAACGATCGGTTAATAATCAAACTTTTCAACTTTAGTACGAAAAACTAGCTTGTTTCTTGACATATCTCAACCAATCTTACAGATTATTTATTTGCAGGGTATAAAACCGAATCAAATATGGGTTACAGTTAAGGTTTCGGCTATGTTCGCAATTAGGTTATCGGTTATGCTAAATTTTTGTATATCGTTTACGTAACGGTAACCGGTGTTCTTAATGTTTCAGTTTTTAAATACCGGTAAGAATTGGGATCACAAAAAAAATATATTAAAAATGTTAAAGATATGTAAATTGAAGACAAATATTCAAAAATTTAAAACATGAAGATGTTTTTATTGTGACCAACAAATAATATAAATATAAATTTAATTAGGGCAGAAGTAAAAATTAAATGTAGCTTGAAAATTAGTTAAATTTTTTGATTGACCAAACCGAAATTAACCGTTATGTATGAATCGGTTTCTTGACGGCTATTTCGGTTTGTATACTTTCGGATTTTCGGTACTGGTAAAGTAAAAAGTTTGGTTGCAGTTACGGTTACCAATTGTTATCACTGCGGACGGCAGTCCGTGCTAGTGACGAAAGCAGCACGAAGGGTGCGAAAGGCGACTAGCATATATACACAGGAATCGGTTAATACCGGTAAACGGTTACTGCTATGATTACAGTTTCAATCCCTGTTTATTTGGTATTGTCATACACATTCAGACCAATTCTATTAAATTAAACTGCTCTACTATATAAAAAAGATCAGTCCCAAATTGAATACACTGCTCCGCAAGAGTATCAAATCTGCGACGTGCCAAAAATTTGCTTTCATTCTGGTTTTTTTTGCTGCTTTCGCAAACCGGAAAATCATCTGCTGCTGTCAGCCGAAAAAAAAAATGTTGTGTCAGTGGTTGGGGCGGAGAAGGAGGAGTAAAATGGGGAGAAACAGGGCAGGGTCTTATAATTGCAATGACTGCGCTACACGGCCCAAAAAGTAACTGGAATTGAACATAATTGGGCACGTTCCCTCGGCAGCGGGTCAATCTGGCAATCTGGTCACACTGGCACAGGGTGTGCAACAATTGCGACACTGCCTAAGGGTTAAGCATCCGTTTGGTTTCACAAGCACAATGCGTGATAAATAGAGCAAAGTCCAAGAAGAAGACGCAACAATGTAGAAAAACAACAAAAACATTTTCACTTTCATTTTGCGATTGCGTTTTCTTTTTCCATACACACACACACACACACATTCCAGCAGAGAGTGAGTTAGAAAGAGATGAAAATTCATTCACCCGCCGCCCACCGAAAATGCAGTCGACATTCACGATATGCAAAGCTTCGTGTTAAACTTTTAAAATGGCGGGCAAATGCATGTATGTATGCATATGTGTGTGTGTGTCACAGACTACAATAACAATGCTTATCGATTGATATTTCTGTATTGGCTGCACATAAAAACAACAAACTGTTGAGATGCAGTTCTGCACATTGGAAAGCAGCAGCTTAAAAGCTATTATTGCAGCACCCTCCATTTGAACGGATAATAATATTAGGTACATACAGACATACATACATACACATATATCTATTTAACTCAGATAGATAGTGGTGTCGTCATTCAAGTTCAATGTCAGTCTAGAAGCTGAAAGCTCCTCACTTCGTTTTATTCATGCTTTTGGGGTTTCTGGACCCTGTACTTGAAAAGCGCAAAGGGTTTGCTAAGTTTGTTGATAATAATATAGGTGCGTAACAGGCAGAGGAAGGCGTGGCAGAGCCCATAAAGTATATTTGACTGGGTGTTCTTATATACAGTAACTCGTATTTTATAACAAATTTGCTGTCAATACTAATACAAAATACACCAGTACCGGGTGTCTTATAGTCGAGCACACTCGACGGTATGGTTCTTGTTTGTTTTTCTCGAAATGCGTGGGTTTAGCTTAGACCACGTCGGCCATATTGGAAATTGCTCCCACACACATATTTCCAATTGGAGTTCTCTGTTTGCATAATAACCTGACGAAATAGCGCCAAACTTGTGAGTGTCCATTTAAAAACACTACAGAAAGAGAGAGAGAGAGAACGCAAATGTCCTTCAATCAATTTTATTGGAATATGAAACACTAACACACACACACAATAATCGACACAGACCTATAATACAGTAATGCACTTGCACATGCCTTTGCGGTAGGTGAATACGACAAAAAAAACCAAGAAAATTGCCCGTATGACCTTTCTACCAAAACATAAACAGAACTTCTCTCTCACACAGAGAGACCAGCAATCGAATCTATACTGTTGTCCTGCTCACACGCAGCTCGCTCTTGAAATTGCTATAGCATATGCTGAGGCGCCATTGCAGCATAATGTACATACATATGTATGTTTATGTGCATGAATTGTTTGTATGTAGCTTTGTTATGGCTCCAACTTCCTTGAGAAAGTTAAAGCTAAAATGGCGCGCGAGTGTCAGGCGCGTGGGCGTGCAGAAGTTTCTGCAGCTGTTCTAGAATATGCAGGCAAAAATTGAGCTATGCAATCGACGCATCCTCCCCCTCCTCCCATCGTTTTAGTTTTACTGACCAACCACACACACACACACACATACAAATAATCACACATACTCGCACAATGTTGCCAGCTTGAATGTTTGCTCACCTTATCGCACAATTGCAGCTGATGCGGCGCTTTATATGGATTTACCTATCAGCGACAAGTCGTTTGCTGTTGTTTTTGTATTGCTGATAGTGTTTTACTTCGATTTGGATTTGTTGTCGTTGAATTTGTTGGTTGAATTCTCAATTCAAATTTGTTACACATTAAAAGAGTTTCAAATTGGATTTTTTCTTCACTAAAATGCCCGTGGCGTTTTTTTTATATATATTTATATTTCCTTTTGCTTCTTTTTAGTTGTCAATTGTCGATTATTATGATGTTGTTGCTGCTGATGATTATACACATGAACATTTTTAACCCGATAATTTTTAAAGCTTATTGCTGCAAATTGTTGCCATTGCCGCAACGCAATTTCTTTTGCTTGCTGCTGCTGCTGTTGTTGTTGGTGTTGCCAGATCGTTACCGGGATAAAGTAACTTTTGCTCTCTGTCATTTGCTATCTCTCTTTCACTCTGTCCCTCTCTCTCTCACTCTCACGCACACTCTCACAGTCGAGCAACAAACTTGCGAATTTCTTTTTACTTATTTTTGTTTATTTGTCTTAACAACAATTTTTGCAGCGGCTGACTTTTTTTCCATACACTTTTTGCAAGCTTTATGTGTGCAAATATGTGTTTGTGTGAGTGCGAGTGAGTCAAAGATTTTGTGTGTGCGAGACGACAACAACGACAACGACGTTTGCTCGTTCATGCTCACCAATACCAACACAGCTGGCTGGCCGCTCTGCCGCTACAGTTAATTGTTGTTATTTCTTTTTTTTAATGTATATATACATATATTTTTTTGCCGTCGCGCTTACTTTTATGCCATACAGTTGAGGAAAAGCTTTTTCACAACAAATGCGGCGCGCAGTCATGCATTGAAAAAAAAGCCAGCAACGAACGACAGTAACAGTAAACACACTTACTTATATATACATAAATACTTATGTGTATGTATGTATGTGGTGTGTATGTACTAGCAGCAGCTTGCTGCAAAATGAAAGCACCAGCAGCAGCAGCAACAACAAGAGCAACAGCAACCCATACAAAACAAACTTACGACGCAAAACAGCAACAGAAATATTCGATATTTCTTTTACCCCCCCCAGAAAAGAGAAAAAAACACTTATATTAGAACGCGTTAAGCTTTTGCTATAATAGCAATTAATATTTGTGATATTTAAGAGATCAAAATTCGAAATCAAAATCAAGCGAAATAGCGAACGCGCGGTTTGCCCGTTTGAAGTTGAATGTGTAAAATACACACATGTATCTCTGCTCCAAGTATTCGCAAACCATGTTGCTTGTAGTTGTGTGTATCTGTGTGTGATTCGCGAGAGCGGCGGCGCGTGAGCGCAACTGAGCGACAGAGAGAGAGCGAGAGGCACCAAAACAGTGCGTACCATCTGTATGCGTATCAGTGTTGCGAGAAAAGCTTTTTCTGTCTGTAATATGTAACACAAATTCACACTTTGATTTTAAATTTTGAAAGGACAATAATTAATTAACTAAAAAAAATATTCACCATAATTTAGAAAATTTTGTTTCCCGATTAGCATCACTGGTGACAACTTGCAGACAAATCACATAAAATGAAACGCTTTCTTGACCAACAGGCTGGTAACACTTGTCGATACCACAGTGCTGTCCACATGCATAGATACCAACTCAAAAAAGAAATGTACAGACCAAACAATTTGCATTGCCAATTTATTTTAGAATCGAAAAAACGCAGATAATGTGCAAAAATGATGGTTTAAAACGCATTGCATTTGTTAAATTGGTTATATAGTATAGCGGGGAGGCATTTAAGAAGATGTGCGTTATTTCTGCTTCTCCTCTTGTTTCTCAGCGGATGCGGCGCTCTTCTCATCCTTATCCTTGGCGGCTGCTGGCTCAGCGTCGCTTTTCTTATCGGCAGCGACAGCGACAGGATTCTCCTTGGTTGCCTCCTCGCCGGCCATTGTGGCCCCAACCGGCAGACTCTTCTCCAGGGCACGCACAAATTCCTCCAGATTGCCAGAATAGGCAGCAGCGACTGCTTCGTGGGACAATTCAAATTGCTTGACGACGGGTCCAAGCTGGGCCGATTGCAGTGCATTGGAGAACTGAGCGAGGGCCTGTTGAAATTGTGGCGAGCTGATATGATCCTTGATCTGTTGCTTGCGATCCTCATCGGCATCCTCGGATTCCGGCAGGTGAACAATTAACGATTTGACACGCTCCGGATCCGCGATAAGTTGATTGATTGCATCGGCGCCCGACAGAGCCGTGGACAGGTCGATAGTTAGTGAACGACCTGCGCCATGTTCAGGGGAGAGATTGGATAAATACGCTTGGAATGGATTCGCATAAGCTCCACTTGTGGTTGTTGTTGTTTGTTTTGTTGTTGGTGTTGTTGTTGGAGTTGTAGTTTGTTTGTTCTTACCGGAGGCTTCGGAGGCATCGGCATCAGCGCTTGAGCTGCCACCGCCAGCGGATGAATCGCCCAGCAAATTGTTGCGGCTGCTGCCCGACTTGGAGCCCTTGGTAGGTGCGGACGGTGTGCGTTGAGTGCTCACATTTTCGGGTGTCTGAAGAGCGCCGCTGCCTGAACCTCCGCCCCCGCCAGAGGATGCCGTGTTGCGCGACGAAGGCGTGCGGGAACTAAAAGAGTGAAATATAGATACAATTTATCATAAATATTCCTCCAAAGTAAACTCACTTCATTTGGCCCAGCAGAGAGCTTAAACCGCCCATCTGACCCACTCCACCGAAGAGCTGCATCAACTGCTGCTGCGACATGTTGTTAAGCATGTACTGGAGATCGGTGCCTTCGCTGCCGCTGCCTCCGCCGCCGCGTTGATGCGCCGAGGGCGGATTGTTCAGCAACTCATTGATGCGTCTGCAGTGCTCGTCATCTTTGTCCGCCTTGGGCTCCTGCATCCAGAAGAACATGCGTCGCGAACTGGACTTAAATTTCAGCACATAGACGCGACCAGATTTGCATTGATCCACGCGCTTGTATTCAAAGTCATCAGGGAAGACAATGAGATCATCTTCCACTTTGCCGCTGGTGCGATCCTTCCAGCAGAAATGCATGAGTCCATCGTCGCTTTGGGTCATGTAGACGAGACCCTTGCGCGCATCCGGATGCACCATTTTGCCAACCATGTTCATGCGGCCAGCACGAAACTCCACAAGATTGGAGCTGTTGGAACTGCCCAAACCGCTCTGTCTGCCAAACATGATACGGGCGCTTCTCGAGAGCTGCAACCGTCAATATTCCCAGATTAGCTAGTCTACTTACTACTGCACGAAGTACGCATACTTACTGGATATATAATGTGAAAAATATAAACAATTTGGGAATCCTTTTTAATAAAATCGCCTGCTCCGCTTACGATGACCAGCAATATTTTCTGAATGATTTTCTGCTTGTTCACACCTTGGGAAAACAAGGTGGCAACCTTGGATGACGAGCTATTAGAGGTGGAGAAACATCGAGTGAAACATCGATGTCACTGATGTTTGCAAATCATCGGAACAATCGGTGTTCGGTTGGCCACAATCGAATATTTTTATATACAACAAAAACTAAACAATCCTGATAATTACGACCCTCTAAAATATTGGAAAGAAAGAATTTCAAAATCTCCTGACAAATGTGTTCAATACAATTCTATTAACAGATGAGATTTTCAGATAAATCTGGGTCCAAAAAATGCTGAGTTCAGCAAACATCGAAGCATGGGGAGTTTGTCCACCACCAATAAAAAACCAACCATCAGGCCACACGGTTAACTTATAGCCTTTCCTCACTGAAACTACATTTCAGCATTTTAGCATTTTTGGAGCAAATGCTACGTTTTTCCTATACATTTCATATGGGATCTAGTGGTGGGAGAATAGTACATTTCTGAGGAATGTAACTACATTTTTTAAAATCAATGCGATATTCATCGGAAATCAATCGATATTTGAAGTTTTTTTTTTAATTTGAGAATGTACTATCACTAGATTTCTCAAATTTTGGCGCCAAATTTCAAACTGTAACAAACTGAACTTTATTTTAAATTAATGAAAAATGTAGTTATGATAAAATGCTGCAGTTAACAGCAAAAGAAATCAAAAACCGACCCTTATGGCTACATGAGTCAACATTACACATTGGCGATCGCAACAATTATTATTAAATCATTACAGTTTCTCATGATAGTTCATTAAAAAAGAATAAATATAAAAGTAGTGCTTATTGGTAAATATTCTAATATTTATTAGAATCCGTTGTATTGTACAAGACGTATCTGATAAGGGCGCTACGACTTGTTTTTACCAATAATGAATTATCAGAATCTAAGAATCCCAGACTCTTGCTCTAGTTGCGCTGATACCATACTATAAGTACGTTGTCTCCAATTTTCATTATTCCACAGACGATCCCAACCCATAGAGAGCTACTGCAATCCCTTGTTCAATGAGAGATCGTGGAAATGGTGTTTTCACTTTGGGTTCCCTTTGCAATGGTTTTTCCGAATGGTTTTCCAATCGGGAAAAGTTAGATGATCTCCTGACCGTCAGATATTCTGTCCTAAGCAGCGAAGTTTTCTTAAAATCCTTCCATTTGTTTTCTCGAATTTTTAATTTCAGTTGTCAAACGAATTTGTAAACAAATCACAAATGTTTTGTAAATGCTAAATGCAAATGCTATGCTATGAGAACAGACAGTTGCATACTTATCGATAGCTCCGATATTTATATAAAATGTACATTAGTGAGGAAAGGCTATTAATTCCAGATTTAAGCCCTGGTGGCAAGTCTGCTATAAGTGATTAGTGTGACCAAATCATATGAGAATATATATACTAAAGATTTCTTCGCAACAACAATTTGCTATTGAATTTATTAAACCACGAAAAGTGTTGGAGTGCAGTTGCTCAGGCTAGCAATTAAACAATATAATCGAATTTAATATTCACATATAAGCAAACGTTGTTAACAGTTATTGTCAAGACGCAATAAATTGTAAAGTGATTGTTATTCAAGTGGCTTTGCAGTTCTAAGTGGTAAGTCTATACATATGTATGTACATGCATACATATGTAAATATGTATGTTTGAACAATAACAGCAGCATTTAAAACATTTCCTGATTTATTTGCTTTTAAACAAAGTGCGTCATGGTTTTATTGTCTCAACCGCAGAAAAGTCACAATTGTCTGTGGTTTTCAATTTCTGCCTGGAAATTTCACTAGCATCTCAGCTGTGTCGACATTTTTATTCTATTCTACTTTCTTCTTTATTCTACGTTTTTCTCTGCTCATAGACTTTGGCGTCTTTGTTTATTACGTTGGCCGCCATTACTCTTCTGTTGCTGTTGCGCATTTCGTTTTCAGCTGCTGCTTTACTCTTCACTGTGGCCTATTTATTTTGTTTTCTTTCTATTCCGCTTATCAATTGGTTATTCGTGTCACACTTTATGAGGTTGTATTGTACCTGTCGTTGTTGTTGCTGCTGATTCACATTTAAAGCGTTTGCAAAACCTGTTACCTATTTGGCCCTCGAACTTGGCACAATTTTTGAGATATTAATGTAAAAAATATATTTCAGTATGCCTTAAAACTAACAGCTGCAACAATAACAAAAAAAAAACAAACGCAATAAGCACACAAAACACAAGGCGAATGGCCGATAAGATAACGGAATGAGTTTTCGAATTCGAAAAAAGAGGCAAAAACTAAGTTGCTGTAAATATGAAAAATGCAACATTTTAACCTTGCCAGACTCGTTTAATTGTTGCAATTTCTCCCGCCCCCCTTTTTGGTCAGGTGTGTGGCTCATGTTAACCGTTTTTGTTACCCGCTAAAGCAGCAAATTATCTTATTGTTGTTGTCATATGTATTTCATCAGCGCTTTGCTTGCTATTTGTTTGTTTATACAAAAAAACTTTTTAAGCTTTCGTGCATGTTAAAGCTCATCACGTGATTGGCCATAGACAGACAAGTCAAGCTTGAATTAAATTAAAGCTCGAATCAATTATTGTTTATTTAATTACATTGCTGTTGTGTTTTTTTCTTTGCAGCGAGAAAATGCGCGTAGTGTTTGCACTTTTGGCCCTGGTGGCTGTGACACAGGCCGTGTCCTTTGCCGATGTCATCAAGGAGGAATGGCATGCCTTTAAGGTGAGTAATACAAATATTAAATAATATTGATATTGAGGAAATTGAAATGAGAGCTCAACAATTGTTTTGTTTTGTGTGGCAGGTGCATATTTAAGTCAATGATTAATGCCATTGTTTAGTTCCGTGTCTTTGTGGGCTGATGATGTATGCACATTCTTTTGGACTCTAATAATGAGTCATGTGGGTGCACAGACAGGCAGTGGACAGAGTTCTTAATGGTTATTGTTGCAAGCTATTGTTGCAGCTGCTGATTAGTCCAGTCCAGTCACATGCCGGCTCACATGACTGTTCTGTTCTGCTCAGTTCCACAATCCATCTGTATAGAAAATGTCACATGAGATGCTGATAGACAATAATCGAGGGAATGTACTCGTACCGCCTTCCTTTCTGTGACCGACTCGGTTTGGTACGGATCAGCGCTTTTGATAAGAAACCCGACCCATTCCATTGCAGCTGCTGCTGCGATAAGCACGCGGGTCCATTCAGCCACCAACAACAAATTCTAAAATCCCCGATTAGCAAAACACAACAATTCGCATTGATGTCGCTTTTTGACTGAGTCATTTAATGGTTTATTCTTATGTTTTGTTTCAAAATATTTTATTTGAATTTTTTCCGTTGTTTGTCGCTTTGTCTGCGTGCGCTAGTTAACGGCGTAGAGCGTTTTGAACTCGCTTATAATCTGTGTTATCAGCGTGTTATTTGCAATTGTTCCCATTTCGCCTCTTCGCTTATCGGCTAAAACAATTGACAAATTTACAACTTTGGTCTAGTCCAATCGACTAATTCAGCTATTAAACATTTTATTTAATTATTTAGAGTAATTGATCAGATTTAAAAGTAACTGTAACACACTTTTCCAATAGATGAATGTTTATATTTTCAGCTCAGTACTGTATGTATCAATTTGTACTGAATGTACATACAGTCTAACTTCCCTAACTCGAACTTCCCTAACTCGAATTTTCTCTAACTCGAACAAAACCGAGTGGCAATAGCGTTTACTGAGCAAATTTCATACAATTCTACTTCCCTAACTCGAACTTCCCTAACTCGAATTTCTCCCTAACTCGAACAAAAATATTGGCCCGTACTTCTGTAAGTCAAATTTTTCTGGAAAATTCCCAATAAAGTTTGAATTTTTTTCCTTTATATTTTATGCTTTTGTTACCGGCTCGTTTTGATACGAAATATTGATGTACATTAACATATTAAGATGTAATTTGATAAAATATTGCATCAACAATTATTTAGGCTTGTGAAATTGTTATAGGAAAGATGATCGAAATGTACTTCTTTGTCGTACTAAAATATTTAAAAATGTTTTAGGAAATATTCAAACTTATAAGTAGTTAAGGAATTTGAAAGTAGACCAAATAAATTAAAGTTGCTGAAAAATGTGGTATCTCAGCTAAAACATTTTTCATTATATTAAAAAATTAAATATTAATTATGATGTCATTTGAATCGGGAACTTCTTCTGGATACAGCAAAAGAACGAAGAAATAAATTTTTGAGAATATTGTCAGGTCTTGAACAAACTGGAATCCATTTTTGTTGAAAATAACAAGAAAAATTTTCAATTTGAAATGTATTTATGATTGAATGCAATTGTAGTTTCTTTTAAAAAACAAAAAAAACAAAAATTCCCTAACTCGAAGTCTCCATAACTCGAACTTTTTTCTTGGATAATGGTGATTCGAGTTAGGGAAGTTCGACTGTATATTGTCAATACATTCTCGACACACTGTGTTTGTAATTATCAGGCATGCCACAGAAATCTCTTTCACTTGACTTTCACGTCAATGTCATTTCTCCGTGCCACAGTCCAATCACCTGAACAATTTTGAGTGAGATGAAATCATCGCTCAATTCACTGGCGTCCGATGCCATGAGAATAATGTCACATTTTTTGTCCGAATTTTTGAATTTAGAGTTGTCGAGAAACTTTTATTGTTTGCCGCGCCAATAACTTTTAAATTTTTTTAAGCTATACAATATCAATTATTATATAAATAAATTGAATTATATAAATTAAATAATAATTAAAATGAAAATTTGATATTCTGCAATGATAAACTTTAAAAAGTTGCTAAACAAACCCTTGGGAAATATAATCTGAGAAGGGGCCAACCCTAGCAGCCTAGTACGAAAAGGTTGATGAACATGCTAAAAACTATAAATTACTCGAAGTTCTGTGGCACGGAGAAATTTTCGACGTGGAATTGCTTTTTTCTGAAATCGCTTTCACTAGTGTGATTTCTGTGGCATGCCTGTATAGTACTGTACAGTCGCTCCTAGGAAATGCAATCCAGTACATTTTCGACTATGTCTTGTTTTTACTGGTCAAAATTAATACTATGGTTTGGTTTAAGCTTAAACTTTAATCAACAAGTTTGCGTTTCAATATTTAATAAGTATCAGGGTTGACGGTTAAAATGAACAATAAATACAATTTTCTAAAAATGATAATGAAGAAATAAAAAAGATTTGTAAGAGATAGATCAAATAGTTAATGTCTTGCTGTAAAAAAAGATAAGAATTTTACGTTTTTGAATTATTCAGGCATGCCACAGAAATCACTAGTGAAAGCGATTTCAGAGAAAAGCAATTCCACTTCAAAAATTTCTCCGTGCCACAGAACTTCGAGTATTTTATAGTTTTTAGCATGTTCATCAACCTTTTCGTACTAGGCCGGTAGGGTTGGCCCCTTCTCAGATTAAATTTCCCAAGGGTTTGTTTAGCAACTTTTTAAAGTTTATCGTTTGCAGAATATCAAATTTTCATTTTAATTCTTATTTAATTTATATAATTCAATTTATTTATATATTAATTGATATTGTATAGCTTAAAAAAATTTAAAAGTTATTGGCGCGGCAAACAATAAAAGTTTCTCGACAACTCTAAATTAAAAAATTCGGACAAAAAATGTGACATTATTCTCATGGCATCGGAAGTCAGTGAATTGAGCGATGATTTCATCTCACCCAAAATTGTTCAGGTGATTGGACTGTGGCACGGAGAAATGAAATTGACGTGAAAGTCAAGTGAAAGAGATTTCTGTGGCATGCCTGATTAACAATTCTCAGTTTACAAAGTACATAAATGCTGCATACTTTTAAGCTTGACTTAAACTGAAGTGGTATTCAAAAAAATCAAAGCATACAAACGGGCGCCACTAAAAATATATTTATTTTTTGCACACAATTCAAAATCTGAATTGAGAGCGGCGACTGTTAGAAATAGCCTGCCAATCTTTATAAGTAAAAACTGATGATATGCAGATTATATTTATTGAATTGTGCACATACCAGTGAAATAGAACGCAGAAGCAGCAACAGCTACGTCAACGACACTCGCTGTCGGCCTTTGAGCTGCTGATAAGCGTGTGAAATGCGACCCCCCAAACTCTGTCAATCATATTCTTATTAAGATGTTAGTTTTTTGTTTGGGTTTTTTGTCGTTGTTTTTGTTTTTTCATTCAATTTGTGCGCAATTCGCAAACACAGCAACAATAATTCATATTCTCGGAAATGGCGTGTGACTTGCTGAAAATGCTTATCACTTGCTTTGTGTTTGTTTTTGTTATTTGACTTTGCTTAGACTCTTACCGAAAAAGCTTTCGCTCTCACTCTCTCTCTTGCGGTAAGTGCGCGAAAATAAGTAGGCAAAGATGAAGAAATACAACAAGTGGGCGATTGTCCGTGTGGGATATCGATATACATTTAAATATGCTACAACCGGTTAGCAAATCTCGATAAACATGAATGTATGTATGAATGTATGTATTATGTATGAACATCCTAATAAATCAGCATCTCTTTTGTGAACCGTAAACCGGTTCCGATGTCATTATTCTGCCCGTTTCGACCCCTGCATATTAACACCCATACAAGCGCAAGAAACTAATGATTAAATGTATATTTGTATGTATGTATGTATGTTTATTTGCGTAGCAGTTTGTGCATGTGTGAGAGCGTGCACAGTGCGCACCACGAAAAAGTCAGGCTGCTATTTTTGTTATTAACCGCTCGACTCTCAACGCAAGTAGACGTTTGCTCTTCGAGAGTAAGCGAGATACATTCAACCCACAGAGAGGCAGAGTGCGCGCGCCTAAAATTTAAAGAGAGAGTGAGAAAGAGAGAGAGCAAGTAATCGGGAGCAAAGTAAAGAAACATATTAAAGGAAAAGCACAAGCACGCGCGTCATTTGGAAAAACGTGCTAAAGCAAACAAAATCGTATAAGAAATTATATAAAATACCATTCGTATAATTAAAAACATGGCCAGCTCCAGTGATTTAAATATAGTGGTGGATGTTGTGGTTCCTGCTGTATTTGTAATTGCACTTTTCATTGTCAACGGATTCGTGCTGCGGTTCATAATGCGTAAGCGTCGCGAATATGAAGATGTGCCACAGCAGCTGGAGGCAACCACCGAGAAGCCCACAACATCTGCGGCGGCAGCAACAGTCTCCTCCGAGTCGCAAGTTCCTGTTGCCGACACCGATGACAGCTGCTCGATTGAAATGGAAAGACTGTAGCGATGACTTCTCGTTTCCTCTGCATCATTTGCAACATCATCCTGTGTTGTTGCCACATAAACATACAGTTAGCCATGTAGTTAGTTAGCCATAAGATACTCAAAACTCATGTGACTAGAAAAACATGCAACGAACTTTTATTGTATTTTTCACGACTAAAGTGCAAACAGCGACAAAGCAGAAGCACCAATAAATTGTATAATAAAAACGAATCAATATATAAAAGAAAACAACACCTCCTATACATATTGTCCATGTATGTGTGTGTGTGTCCTACTATGTATGTGCATACATACATATGTAGAGTTGCATATGTATATCTATAAGCACGTGCATTTAATTAACTGTTTTAAGTTTGTTTTTT
This sequence comes from Drosophila subquinaria, assembly GCA_037043405.1. NCBI lineage: Eukaryota > Metazoa > Arthropoda > Insecta > Diptera > Drosophilidae > Drosophila > Drosophila subquinaria. The sequence continues at coordinate 27,332 of JBAMBL010002417.1, read as the reverse complement.
ATCTTTTGTACTGAGCCGCAAAGCCTTTTTCTATCTAAATAAATTTTACAATAAAAAATATATATATTTTGCTGCAATATGCGAAAAATCAATAAAATGTCTGGAATTTATTTTTCCAATTCACAAGTTGTAAACTTCACGCAGTCATAACAATTATGTCAATTATGTGCAATCTAAGAATGAAGTCCCAAAAATAAGCACGCAATTGAGCGACATTAATAAAAGTATGAACAACAACAAAAAAGAAAACAACAACAACAACATCATCCGGTCATTTCAGGGCGACAATTGTTGTTGACTTTGTCTGATATAGTTAAATGCATGTTGTTCGAGTTTGTTTTTGACAGCGCCCCAAGAATGTTTACTGTACCCAACAATTGCCACTAGATATACCCTATAAACATAGAGCGACAAAGGCTAGTTCAACTATGAAACAGGTGTAGGAAAGCAACTGTAACTATAAAACTATTTTTAAATTAGAAATAATAATAAATTCACAAGTTCTATTTTGCAACAAAAAAAAAAAAAAACAAATTATTTGTCTATTTTTTTTTTTATGAAAATTTAGCACAAATTGTAGAATAAATAATAAATTCACACGTTTGAATTGGCAACAAAATATTAATTTTTGTTTTATTTTAAGTTTTTTTTTTACAAAAGTTTTGCCAGAATGAATAGTTTTCACTTTAAATTTTTCACCAAAATTTTAGGTTTTGTATTTATTTGCCATTTTAATAACATTGAATAATTAAAGTTCTTAAACCAATAAGAAAATAGAATAATATAGGCAAATATGTGGGATTTTTTTATGTTCAAATAATTTCATGACTTACTTTCTTTGTACTTGAGTTACCGTAACTTCCTTAACAAATTAATTTTATAGTTGTAGTTATAGCCTGCTTATAGGGTATCTGCGTGACGACTACAGCACACAAAAGGCTTTTACTATTCCCTTTTACCCATTTACAACTTCTACCTGAATTTTTGACAGAGTCGTAAAATTCTTTTTATGGCCCTAGTTTAGTTTTATGCTTGCTACCGTGTTACGTGTTACGTATTAGCCAAGAGTCACCTGTCTCTTGGCTTTGATAAGAGCTATATGGGCTTATCTCTTGGCTCATGCTCAAGGGCAATAAATCCAAATCGAGCACAAACATTAGGCTCTAAGCCTCAATGCATATTGGAAATGAAGTGAACTGACAGCGGGGCATGTGCAACTGAGAGATTGTTGAGCTATCTAATCTGTATGTGTACTGTGTACTAGGTAAAATATTATTATTATTAAACACGTCTTGTGATAAGCGTTGAACATGGTTGATAAGCAAATCAATTGTGTTGTCACTTCAAGTATATACCCGTATTTCATTGTATTGATATTTTATAATTGCAGCTGGAGCATCGCAAGAATTATCAGGATGAGACCGAGGAGCGATTCCGTCTGAAGATCTTCAATGAGAACAAGCACAAGATTGCCAAGCATAATCAGCGCTATGCTGCCGGCGAAGTCAGCTACAAGATGGCCGTCAACAAGTATGCGGATATGCTGCATCATGAGTTCCACCAGACGATGAATGGATTCAACTACACACTGCAAAAGCAGTTGCGGTAAGTTAATTGCCACCAGTTGAACTTGATTGAAAGACAGTTTTTAAGCGTCTTATCTTCTTGCAGTGCTGCTGATGTTAGCTTCACGGGCATCACATTCATCTCGCCGGAGCATGTTAGCTTGCCAAAATCTGTGGATTGGCGTACCAAGGGCGCTGTGACTGAGGTCAAGGATCAGGGACATTGTGGCAGCTGCTGGGCATTCTCAAGCACTGGCGCTCTGGAGGGTCAGCATTTCCGTAAGACTGGTGCCTTGGTGTCGCTGTCCGAGCAGAATCTGGTTGATTGCTCCACCAAGTACGGCAACAATGGTTGCAATGGTGGCCTGATGGACAACGCCTTCCGTTACATCAAGGACAATGGCGGCATTGATACTGAGAAGTCATATGCTTATGAGGGTATCGATGACTCCTGCCACTTCAACAAGGCGACCATTGGGGCCACAGATCGCGGCTTTGTTGATATTCCCTCGGGCGATGAGAAGAAAATGGCTGAGGCTGTTGCCACCATTGGACCCGTCTCGGTTGCCATTGATGCCTCCCACGAATCATTCCAGTTCTACTCCGAGGGCGTCTACAATGAGCCACAATGCGATCCTCAGAATCTGGATCATGGTGTGCTCGCCGTTGGCTTTGGCACCGATGCGAATGGCCAGGACTTCTGGCTGGTCAAGAACTCGTGGGGCAATACCTGGGGTGACAAGGGCTTCATCAAGATGACCCGTAACGCTGACAACCAGTGCGGCATTGCCACAGCTGCCAGTTATCCATTGGTTTAAGTCCAATACAGATAACCGCTCAACCTCATCTAATTAATCGCATAAACTCTATTCCAACCCAAGCATCTCAAAAGCGAAGTTTATAATTTAGTTGGCATCTTATGTGTGCTACGATCTTTAAAATTCATCACATTTCTTATAGTTTGCCATTTAAAGTTGAAACAAATTAGGCATATTTCAATGTTGATGTTTTTGTATAAAATAAATAAATATTTTTAAAATAACAAGTAAACTCCATTTATTTATTACTATTAAGTGTTAAGTGTCAAGGACAAAAAAAATAAAAACCTTTAAATTTAAAAAAAAAATAAGATTCACAATTGCTAGTTTATAATTATGGTATTGATATTAATTAAAATATTTATTTAAAAATCTGGATGCATAGCTTTCAAACTTTTCACAATTCGTTGTGTATAAATAACACTTAGTTTACTCGATCCCACGCTCGAATTTTTTTCTTTGACCTTTTTTATATACCTAAGATGGGGATGACGAGTCTGGAAAGTTTTATATTTATTACATTAAATTGTTAAAATTTAAAAAATTGTAATGGCGGCGGGCCAGATCAGGCCCTTCTCTTCTCCTTACCCTATATGCTATATAAATTGCCGGTGTTTTTATAGTGTCCGCATATCAGACGCGTCGATGAAGCGAAAACTCTGTCAAATTTAGCGCCATTGTCAACCGATAATACATGCAGCCTTGGTTAATGATATCGATTTATATACAATTTATCGATACTTGCAGCGCACGCGCATCGATAAAACAGCTGTTGTTTTGTAATAGATGGAAAATGCAATAAATATAAAATAACATTGCAATTTAGTAAATTATAAACACCATTAAAATGTTATTAACGTTGCGTGTTTCCAGCGCGAGACTGTGCCCAGGCATCTCAAGGCATCCGCGCCGTCTGTTGGCCAGCAGCGCCGCCGAGGAGGCCAAGAAAACAACGACCCCCCACCAGCCACAACTTCAATTGGAAATCAATGGGGGCACGTACGCCACGGACAGCTGGACTAACGTGACGCCCAAAATATTGACACACCTGGGACTGAATAAGCATCTGCAGCGTGATCATCCATTGTCGATTATTCGCCAGCGCATTGTCAACTACTTCTATGGAGCTTATCGAAATCAGCGAGGAAATCCGCTTTTCTCGGTGTACGATCAGATGAATCCGGTGGTGACAGTGCAGCAGAACTTTGACAACCTGCTGATACCCAGTGATCATGTGAGTCGCCAGAAATCGGACTGTTACTACATCAATCAGCAGCATTTGCTGCGTGCCCACACTACAGCCCATCAGGTGGAGCTGATCTCGGGTGGATTGGATAACTTTTTGGTGGTCGGCGAAGTGTATCGACGTGATGAGATTGACAGCACGCATTATCCAGTGTTCCATCAGGCGGACGCAGTGCGTCTAGTGAACAAAGAGAAGCTCTTTGAGCGCAATCCCGGCCTGGAGCTGTTCGAAGAGACATGGTCGGGCTATATTGCAGACCCGAAACGCATTTTGCCTTCGTCCAAGTGCATGGATCAGACAAAGCAACCCTGTCATACATTAGAGGCCGTTAAATTAATGGAGCATGAGATGAAGCACGTGCTTGTCGGCCTCACAAAGGATCTCTTTGGACCACGCATCAAGTATCGCTGGGTGGACACCTATTTCCCCTTTACACAGCCCTCCTGGGAGCTGGAAATTTACTTCAAGGACAACTGGCTAGAGGTACTCGGCTGTGGCATTATGCGTCACGAGATTCTGCAACAGGCGGGCGTGCATCAGTCCATTGGCTACGCCTTTGGCGTGGGTCTGGAACGCCTGGCCATGATCCTATTCGATATACCGGACATACGACTGTTTTGGTCCAACGACAGCGGCTTTTTGTCGCAGTTCAGCGAGCAGGACCTGCAGAATCTGGCCAAATACAAACCCATCTCGCACTATCCGCAATGCACAAACGACTTGTCTTTCTGGCTGCCGGAAGATGTTGAAGTCAACGCTGGTTTCTCCCCCAACGATTTTTACGACCTGGTACGCTCGGTGGCCGGCGATGTTGTTGAACAGGTGAATGCAGCATGAAATTTGTTTAATGCTCGACATTTCAATTGCTTTTTTATGTTTCTTTACAGATAAGTTTAGTGGACAAATTTAAGCATCCAAAGACGGGCAAATCCAGTGTGTGTTTCCGTATTGTCTATCGCCATATGGAACGCACCCTGACGCAGGCTGAGGTTAATGAAATACACAAACATATTGCCGATGCCAGTGTGGAACATTTTAATGTGCAAATACGCTAGACTTAGCTTTTTAACTTTTATTAAAATAAATTGATTAGATAAAATTATATTTCAAATATTCGTTTTTTTTATAATTTAAGTATAGTATCCAGCACCCCGGAAAATAAAAATACCTGTCAAACTTCATATAGAAAAAAATGTTCTAGGAATTTTTCTTTTTCGTTTTCGTTGCTTGAGTATCCAGCAACTTGAACGAAATCCACAAATGTGGAACGAGAGAACAACTGACAGACAGCTCAGGAATATATTGTCGACAATTATTTCGTTAGTGTCGAGTGAGAAGATGGAGCCAAATACAGTAGGCCAGGTCATGGCCATGGTGAATCAGTGAAAATACGCATTTTATTCATGTATCTGTGAAAAGTGCATAGGAAAGTGTTTCGGTTGAAATAAATAAATAACGATCTTCCCTTCTTCTTCAGCGGATATACGGAGGTGGCGATTGGCGATCTACTCTATTCGAAGATGCAGCAGTTTGGCAATCAATAGACCCTCGGGATCAAAATACTTATTCCATGCCTTAATCAAATTAAATTCAAAATAAATAAAACTAAAGTAAATTTTATAGACATTAATAATATAATTCTTTATTTTTTGCGCACACCAGCAGATTTATTTTGACAAAGTACTGAACCGGCTGCAGATTTGACAAAATCCTTTATAATATTTCTAATAAATTATACTTGGTGTAATTTGGAAGGGTTTAGCATTAGTGTCTGCTGGGCTTTCAATTGATAGGCTTTCAACCGTGGTGCCAGATTCTCTTGCGTTTACTCGCATCATTTTGAAATATTCCCTTTTCACTTCATCAGCTGCAAATATGGGTTCATCCATCATTTGTGGCGTCTCCGGGTACGCTGTACTTCCTCCTTTTTTTTGCACCAAATCAACTACTTCAATGTTCGAGCTCATTTTTTTGAGCTTTAGTTGAATTTTAGTTTCACAATTGACATTGCATCCAAAACACAGGTGATTCGTCACACTGTTTTATATATGTTCCACACACACGAAATAAATAGCAAATTCCTAACATAAAAATTTCGAGGTGCTGGAGACAGGCCTTAACTATCGATGCTTTTGCTGTTTTGTATCGATTAACGATTGTTCGCACGCAGACCAGCGTGAAGCAGGCCATCCTTCCACAGTCGAATTTGTTTGACTAACTGTTCGTCGAACAAGAATTACATTTGCCCACTAATTATTTCAAACATTGCTTGCAAACATCATTTGTAGAAAATTTTCAGAGAATAAACATGTCATCGGATAACGATACAGTCATTGGCCGTGTTCACCAGAACTAATCAATCAGTAATCATGTATTTTGTTTGCTCGATAACTAAGCATCACAATCAGAAAATTTCAGCGTACTATTTTGATGATGAATTTTCAGTCATCATAATCACAAAACATGAAGTCATGATTGCTAATCACTGCATTTCACCAGAATAATCATGCGAATTTCATCGATTTTCTGTTGTCGATTTGTTCTGGTGAACACGGCCATTGCCTTGCTGGCTATATACATTTATTATTTGCCTCGCTTTTTGCATGCCACAGCGCTGGTTAATTTTGCAGGCAATAAATAAACTTCAGAAAAAATTGCTTCGACAATTTTAGCACTTGTTTACGCTACGAAAACTTTTGACAAATGATGTTTGCGCCAAAATTACCATCTATTGTCGAATTGTTCAATCGAGCACAGGCAAGATAGAATCAGTTATATTTTTCTCGAACAAAACGTACAGCACGAAATTTGGACACAAACACTACCACCAACACCGAAAATTTCGTCGCAGCGAACACGCTCGTCAAAAAAATTCGACTGTGGTTGGCCTGCTTGACCGTTTTACTTTCTGGTATATTTCTGCTAGGGCTGTCGAATATTTTTAAAATATCGTATCGATGATATTTTCTGTTTTAAAAAAATATCAAAATGATATTAAATATATAATTTTAAAATATCGATATAATTGATAATTTTTTTTTTTACCTTTTTCAAAAAAAAAAGTAATAAGCCCCACAATAAAAATAGATAGTCTTAATAATTAATCATAACAATATATTTCATAAAATAACAGTTTTTTCCATTCGGCTATATATATTTAACATTAATATAACAGGCAAACAAAAGTGAGATTCAAGTTTTAATGTATTACATATTAAATATGAATAGATTTTTTTCAGATTCGTATGTTTAGTTCCGCTCGCTTACGTTCCAGATCACAGAGTGACTAATAGCCTTTTCACACTGAGCAACATCTAACATCTGCCATCAAAATTTTTAATGTGCCTATAGTTTTACCCGTGCCGAAATTTCCCCATCCGTTCCGCCATCTCCTATTGATGTTCCTATTTTAAACGTTTCTAATCGGTTTCGAGCCGACTTTTATCGAATGCAACACTAGAAATTTGGCATTCGGTAGGAAAATGTAAACAATAGTGGGATTCCGGTAAACGTTTTTGATTTGCTTTTGATTATTTTTAACCAAATATAAATCAGTTGACGGAACGACCCTTTTTGCACACTGATTATTTTTTGATTTCGTGAACAGCTGACAGCCTGGGCGAACAGCTAATTGACAACTAAAAAGTATACAAAAATGGGCAAAATTGCACAAAATGCCGAAAGAAAGTCATCGAATATGTTTTTATTGAATATTCGTAGATTTACAATGCAAACAAACACCAACTGTCACACAGCTGTTCGAAACCAAATCAAAATGAAAAAATAATCAGTCTCAGAGCTGATTTTTCGAAATCAATTAGTAAGACCACATTTCCCTGATTTGCTCTGGGCACACTGAAAATTTTGTATGGAGCAGCTGTGAGCAGCTGACTGAAAAATCAAAATCAAATCAAAAGCAAATCAAAAACGTTTACCGGAATCCCACTAATGTCAACTAAAATATATGGCAAAAACAAGTGGAAAACAAACAAAACAATGAGAATTGGCTGAATCATGTAAGTAAAAATGGTTTTTAAATTATTTTCGCTAATAATTAACCTTTTTTTTTTATTAAGAAGCTCAAGAAAAGAATTGCTAGCCAAATATTGGAGACCAAAGAGGAGCGCTCAAGAGGTCTCACATAAATTGCGCTTACGTTCGAAAACCAAATCTCAGAGTGGTTAGATAGATGTCCGCCCATAAATAAGCTTGCGCACCAAGCCGAGCAGCTTAAAATAGTTCGGAAGAGGCTGCACGGGAAGAAAGAGCAGCGCAAATCTCGTGGGGAGCATTAAGGACTTTACTTTAAAAAATTACCTCCAACTCACTTTAAATAAATAAATAACTTAAAAATATCTAAATTGTTTGGTTAAAAAATGTATTTTTTAATTAGAAGATTTGCAGTTGTTATATGTTATTTAAATTGGCAGTCGGCGACAAGTCAACTTCTTGGTCTTGGTCTGCCTTCTCCTCAATCTTGACCATTAATTTCGTTGGATGTGTCCAATGCCATTAAACCCAGCCAATTCCTCATCAAAACTCATTTTGTTTACAAAATTTTGACGTGAAGTGACAAATTGATGTTAGATGTTGGCTACAGTGATGTCATTTTTTTCTGAGCATAAAAAGCTGGATCAACGAAAAAAAAAAGCTAAAAAAAGCGGAATCCCAGGGAAAAAGGTCAAGAAAAAAGCAGCTTTTTATAAAATAATTTGTTGTTTGCTTTTCACTAATAAAGACTTATTTTCATATATAACAAGAACAGAAATTCACTTAAAATTTACAAATGTTAACATTCATCGAAAATTAGAGTTTACTACATAATATACAATATGTCAAGAAACACTTTACACACCCTTAAAAATGTAATATTTTGACTTTAAATAAGAAAATAATAGCTTATAATATATATTTGGAAAGGTCATTTAATTTTCGTTCGAATGATGCAAAAATTTCCTTAACTCATTGAGTACCCATGGAATATTTTGAATTTTTGCAAAAGCCTACTTTTTCAACTTTTTTCCTCGATTTTTCACAAAAATTATTTTGATGCAAAAAAATTCTTGGAACAATTCTAAAACTAACTGCATAAAAATATTTTTGATAGTATTTTTTGAATTTTTTTGAAAACTGAAAAATTTTAAAAAATACTAGCATCAAAATATATTTTGTTCTGTTTTGCAAACGAATTTCACAATGTTAGCGATGGAAGACGCGCCAAAATAGGTGTGACCTTTTGAGGGAAACTATTTAATAAAAGTAAATATCGATACTTTGCCGATAGAAATACATTTTTAACATTTCAACCGTCAAACTCAATTAAAAAAAACAGTTCGCAAAATTGATTAAAAGCACAAATTAAAAAAAGCTGTTTAAATTTGCTAAAAAATCTAGAATTCCCGCTGCCCGCTGTTTTCAAATTTTTCCCGCAAACATACTTCAAAAAAATCCAAATCTGACGGGAAAAAAGCGGAAATGACATCACTGGTTGGCTATGTGAATCGGTGTTTCACATCTACCATCATTTCCATGCGTTCCCCGTAGATGTGCTCAGTGTAATTAGCCTATAACTCACAAATTTCATAATATATCAAAAAAAATATCGCATATTTGATATATCGGCAATTCTAATATCGCGATATAAATATATCATTTTTTATAAAAAATATCGATATATTGATATTTTGATATATTATCAACAGCCCTAATTTCTGCTTTGCAGATTCGGTCACTCTGCCGTTATATTCGGGCCGAAAAACATCGCCCAAAAATATGTCATCACCAAAAAAAAAATATCGATATATCGATATTTTGATATTATATCAACAACCCTATATTCGGCGTTGAAGTTTTTTCTATTTACTTATTCATATGTATTATTGAAATTCAGGTGAAAATGTCTTCACTAGATGCAGATACTGTACTGTACAGTATATTGGCCTTAGTCATTATCGAAAATGCACTGGAAATCTATATATCATTGCGTCAGGTAAGACAATATTGCATAGCCGGCACGTGCAATAAAATTGTATGGGGTTGCGATGATGCATACATAAATCTATGTATGTAATACCCGCATGTGTATATTTAGCACTACTTTAAATGTCAGCTGGGTTCATTGATTGCAATTAATATCAATTTACTTTCGCTTAACCCAATGTACAGGTGAAAGTTTATCGAAATGCGTTGAAAGTTCCCGGCGAGCTGACGTCGCATATGAGCGAGGAGACTTTCCATAAGGCGCGCAAATATGGCCTGGATCAGGAAAACTTTGGCATATTCAAGGCATTGCTAATGGATGTACTGCTGCTGTGCCTCGAACTTTATCTTGGATTAATCGCACTGATCTGGAAGGCATCCGTGGACGTGGTCAATCGTCTGCAGTGGGACGCCAGCAATGAGATTCTTGTGAGCTGCGTTTTTGTGCTCATTTCGAATTTGCTGTCGACCTTCAAGTCGCTGCCATTTAAGATATACAAGATCTTTGTCCTGGAGGAGTTGCATGGCTTCAACAAGCAAACAGCTGGCTTCTTTGCCTGGGATCAAGTGAAGAGCTTCTTGGTTACCCAAGTGGTAATGCTGCCAATCACAGCGGCCATTATATTCATAGTTCAACGTGGCGGAGACAATTTCTTCATCTGGTTGTGGGTATTCACTGGCGTCATCTCCCTTGTGCTGCTCACCATTTATCCGATCTTCATTGCGCCGCTGTTCGACAAGTACACGCCCCTGGAGGAGGGACCATTGCGCAAATCCATTGAGGATTTGGCTGCATCGCTCAAATTTCCTTTGACTAAACTCTATGTCGTCGAGGGCTCAAAACGCTCCTCGCACAGCAATGCCTATTTCTACGGCTTATGGAACTCAAAGCGTATTGTGCTCTTTGATACTTTGCTGCTGAACAAGGGCAAGGCTGACGATTCGGAGCTGACGGACGATGAGAAGGGCAAGGGATGCACAAACGAGGAAGTTCTGGCTGTGCTTGGCCATGAGCTGGGCCACTGGAAGCTGGGACATGTTACCAAAAACATTGTTATTATGGAGGTGCATTTACTGCTAATGTTCCTTGTCTTTGGCTATCTTTTCAAGTATGCACCCTTCTATGAGGCTCTGGGCTTCCAGCCCGGCACACGACCCATTCTTGTGGGTCTGCTGATTGTTTTCACCTATGTCATGGCACCCTATAATGCTATAATTAACTTTGCCATGACCATACTATCGCGACGTTTCGAGTACCAGGCGGACGAGTTTGCCCATTCGCTGGGCTTCGAAGATCAACTTGGACGTGCATTGATAAAACTCAATTTGGACAATTTGGGCTTTCCAGTCTATGATTGGTTATATTCCACATGGAATCACTCGCATCCAACGCTACTGCAGCGTCTGGCCCGCCTCAAGGAGCTGGGCGAGACCAAGAAGCAGCAGTAAGTCGAGTTCGAGACCAAAGCATTTAATTTCTATGTGTCCCCCTCCTACGCTCCCCTCTACGTGTAGATTATATGTAGATTTCAATAAAGCAAGCGATTTCCATTTTAAAAATATTTAAAAAATTCGTTGTTCGTTTTGTAAAAATGTGAAATTTGGATCAGGGTCACAAAAAAAGACAATGTTCGCCTTGATTTGGAATGATCCTGACATTATACTCTTTATATTATTGGGCATACTGATTGTGGACAATCTCTGGTCAATATATCTTATGCTGCGCGAGGTAAATGCCAATGCCAAAAAATAAACATATATATTTTTATTTTAATTACAGATTTTAATAGTCTATAAAGTGCGTCAAGTGCCGGAGCTACTGCGTCCATATTTATCACAGGATCTATTCCAGTCAATGCGCGAATTAAAATTGCACAAGAGTTGGTTCTTCATCGTGAATACCCTTTGGATGATTGTCATCTGTGGTTGCCTTGAGCTCTACTTTGGCTTCTATGCGTTCGTCTGGGAATTGGCCAATATGATAGCATTTGCCAAATGGATGACACACGAGCTGGTCGTCTCCATAATCTTTGCCTGCATTCTTAACATCTACATGGTGATCAAATCGTTGCCAGGTCGTCTCTATGAGAAGTACTGCATAGTCAGTCTGGTCAAGAGGAATCCCACCAAGTGGTATATGCAAATCTTGAATTTCCTGCTGGATGTCATAATCTCGTTTGTGATATTGGTCATCATGGTGGTGCTTTTCATATATACTGTCAAGTATTTGGACAAATATTCATTCCTGGGACTCTACGCATTGGCCATCCTCCTGACCGTGTTCCTCATCCTCTTGTTGCCCTTTCTAATTGATCCCTTTATTGGGAAACGTGTGGAGCTGCAGAATCAATCCCTGAAAGCAGAGCTTCAACGCCTCACCGGACAAGTTGGATTTCCTATGCGCCAGGTGTACATCATTCGAGTTAGGGATCCCAACACGGGCAGCAATGCCTTCTTCTATGGCAGCTGCTGTCTCAAGCGGATCGTCATCTTTGACACGTTGCTGTATAATCGGGGACAGGGGAATAGCACTCGGCTGACGTCGGAGGAGTTGGGCAAGGGACTGCGCGATCCGCAAGTGATTGCTGTGGTTGCCCACGAGCTGGGACACTGGAAATATGGTCATTTCTACAAGGCCATTATCATGTTCAAGACACATTTATTTCTGACATTATTCCTTTTTTCCCTGTTCTTTCCCCATGGTCCCATCTATGAGGCAGTGGGCTTTGAGTCTGGCCTACAGCCGACCATTGTTGGATTCCTGATTGTTTTCGGTTATGTGCTGACGCCCTACTTTACGCTCTCCAATGTCCTGATGCTCTGCATGACGCGACAGTTTGAGTATCAGGCGGATCAGTTTGCCCACATGCTGGGACATGCCGGGAATCTGAGGCTGGCGCTGCTCAAGCTCTATGCGGACAATCTATCGTTTCCCATCTCGGATGAATGTTACTCCATTTGGCATCACACACATCCCACAATGCTCCAGCGCCTCGCCAGGCTCCAGCAGCTTGAGACGAACAGATATTGACTATGAGATTGATCAAAGTAACTTCGATTCCATCTAAACTGACATTTCATTTCAAACAATATACCCATTTTTTTATTTATACATAATTGTGTGTTGTTTTGTTGTTTTCTATGTATTTCGGAACATGATCTTATCCTGAGCGATGGTTTTCTACGACACTTGGCCGAAGATAGATCCGAAGATTCTCCTTTGGCTGCTGCTGGCGATTCTTGTCGTTGACCACATTTGGGAAATGATATTGGCCAAGCGTCAGGTAAGATGGGTGAAATGCATTCATTTAGATCTTTTTTTTTTGGTTTTATGCACTCAAATATAATTAAATGTCGAAATCTTTACAAGCAACCCGAAAGAACTATCTATGATAATAATACCATAACCGCAACCGTTAACCGGTATTAACCTATTGAAATTGGTAACAGAAACTGAAAACGTAAACTAGACAAAACAAGAGAAAATCCGGAATTATTCAAACCGAAATAACCGTTTAGTAACCGATTCATACGTATCAATCGATCATTAAATTAAGTTTTTTTTGTTAATGTGTAATCATCCTTTATAAAATTTATTTTATCAAATAACTGGTAACCGGTAAAGCCGTATGTGATACCGATATTCGATTCGGATTGCTACCCTGCTTTAAATGATAAAGTTCTGTAAATCTTGTCTTTGACTACGCTTTAGATGGTTTATTCGGAGGGTTTAATTAAATAAAATAAGGATCAATGATTCCACTAATTTTTGTTATATTTAAGAACCTTTTCGAGATCAGATCAGCAGTCTAAGCGCGGAAATTTTGTATATTGATACGATAACTAACTTATATCTAGATCTCGGATTTTGCATATTTTTGAAGAAATAAAATCTGATTAAAAATATATGGACACATATTGCAAAATCTGAGGACGAATTATATCCTTATATAGTGAGGATTCCCACATCCAATTCTATTTTAAAAACCAAATCCGAAAAGCTGACATATACATTTTTTTCATATTTATTATTATTTTTATTATATCTATTTGAGAGCCCCGTAAAAAAAAACATTTTCATTTCAAACATTTTTTAATATTAAAAAAAAAGTTTTCTTTCTAAAACTAAAGTTGAAACTATTTAAAAAGAATGAAATACATATAAAAATAAATGGAAGTTTCTAATTTTTATTTGATTTTATGTTGTGTATATTCTAAACAGGGATTAAAACCGAAACGAATATCGGTTTCAGTTACGGTTTCGGTTATGTTCGGATTTAGGTTTTCGGTTATAGGTTATGCAAAATCTTTGAAAAAAGGTTTTGCAACGATGAACCGGTTTTCGTATGTTTCGGTTTTGAAATACCGGTATGGTTTCGGTTCACAAAAAATAAAAATTCTTTGTAAAAATATATTTTACATATAAATCAAAATTAAAAATAAAAAAAATAAAATCAAAAATAAAATACAAAACTAATAACAAAATATTAGAGATCGCAAACTAGACTTATGAGTCGGAATAAATAAAAACAGTTCAAAGTTTTTCGTTTTAAATTATTTGTAACTTGTTTTTTTAAATTTGTATATCTAAAATTAATAATAAAACATGCTTTTAAAATTGTATTTTAAAGTTAAACCATAACTCTTATTTGCAATTTTTAAAATATCAATTAAAAATAAAACTTTTTTTAAATTTTTATTATAAAAATTGTAATTAAAAATGTATTTTAAGATGTATGAAAAACCGAAATTAACCCTTATAAATGAAACGGTTACTAAACGGTTATTTCGGTTTACAGAGTTTCGGTTTAAAGGTTTCGGTCAGATGAAAATTTTTTTTTTCGGTTTCGGTTACGGTTTCAAATTTCAATCGGTTTTTACCGGTTAAAGGTTACGGTTTCGGTTAGGGTTTTAATCCCTGATTCTAAATATAAAAAACGTATCCAATTTTTTTTTTTAATCCTAAAAAGTATATTTAGTTTTTGTAGTTTTTATTTTACGCATAATCGTTACGATCCCCGCTTTAATTTCAAATTACAAAAAAATAGATTTCTAATTGAATAATTCGTTATTTTGAGCATGTTTCGCTATCTCATTCGTATCCGTATCCGTATCGGTCTAGTAGCAACTGGTCTGTCTGGGGGCTAGCACGGTGCCGGAGGAGCTGCGTGCAGTCATTCCGCCGGAGGTCTATCATCGTGCCCGCGTCTATGAGCTGCACAAAATGGAATTGTTTATGTGGAAGCACGGCATTGACCTGGTCATCAGCCTGGCCGAGGTATTTTTTGGTTTCTATCCGTTCGTCTGGGGCCTGGCCTGCTCAACATTGGGGTCTTCGACCAAGGAAGAGTTGTGGATAAGTCTCATTTTTGTGCTGTATCTGACCATTTATATTACTTTAAGATGTTTGCCGGTTTTACTGTATGATAAGTGTATATTGGAGCTACGATATGGAACTCAGACGCGCCTGCCATGCTATATGTATCTCTGCATGGGCCTCATATCGATAGTCCTGGCCCAGATTATCCTCGCACCGCTCACGCTGGGGATTGTATTTATTGTTCAAGCCCTTGGGTATTTTTTCTTTTTATATTTCTGGGTAATTTGGGCGGTGTTCACATTGCTGATGGTCTTCCTGCTGCCCTACATTTGTGCACCCTGCATTGGCAGACAGGTACCTCTGCCGGACGGTCCTCTCTACCAGGATGTGAAGCGTGTTTGTGATATTACCAATTTTCCCATGAGACGCGTCTTTATTATCCGCACCAAGTCGACGCAGTATAGCAATGCGTATTTCTATGGCAGCTGTTGCCTGAAGAGAATCGTGATCTTTGACACGCTGCTGTTCAACAAGGGATTGCCTCCCCACGAGCTGCAGCCGCACGAGGTCGGACGCGGATTGTTCAATGTGCAGGTGGCCGCTGTGGTGGCCCATGAGCTGGGCCATTGGAAGAAGGGCCATTTCTACAAGGCCACGCTGATAATGAAGGTGCATTTCCTGCTCACCATGATCCTGTTCGGCCTGCTCTTCCACTGCCCCCAGTTGTACGAAGCTGTGGGCTTCGAGGCCGGCGTATGTCCCATTATTGTGGGATTCATCATTGTTTTACGCTTCGCTCTGACGCCGTATTTGACGCTGGCCAACTTTCTGATGTTGTGGAATCTGCGACGCTTCGAATATGCTGCCGATCGTTATGCCCACTTTCTGGGCTACTCCATGCCGTTGAGGACGGCTCTGGTCAAGATCTATGCGGACCACATGAGTTTCCCCGTCTACGATTCCTGCTATGCGCGTTGGCATCACACCCATCCCACGATCCTGCAGCGTTTGGCATATCAACAGCGACTGGACATCGAGGCAATCTACAACTAATCCCAGCCACATTTCAGCATCTCCAAAAACAAATTCCCAGTTAATTTTTAGTAGTAGCCCGTGAAAGAGACTTTATAAAAGTTTTCTCAGTTTTTTTTTTTGTTTATTTTGTTTTTTGTAAATTGTTCGATTGTTGAAGTTGAAGAATGTCTTTTGGACGCATCACCAAATTGAATGTTCATATTGCCAAGTGGTAAGTGGAGCAACTGCATAGATCGATTAACTATTCACAGTCTTTGCTTACAGTCAGACACACATCACGTATGCGAATGATGCGACCCGTTTGCTGACCAACAATCCTTCCGGCTTTGCCTTTCGCAGCATGGGCACCACTAGTTACCATCATGTTGCTGATCCCTTGACCCAAGCGAGATCCTTTCTGCGGCGTCACTTTGGCAAAAGGGGCAGCATTGAGAGGTCAACTTCCTTCGACAACTTTTTGCTTGCAATTGGTGTAGATATTGACATGTATGAGGAGCAGCTAGAGGAGCAGCAGCAGCCGGAGCAGGTGCAACAGGAAGTAACTGAAGCAGAGACTCAAGCAGATACCCTAGAAGAGACCCAAGAGGATTCACAGGAAGAGAGCCAAGAAGACATCCATGAAGAGGCCCTAGAAGAGATGGAACCACATTTGGAGCTGAAATCAGAGCCGGAGCTGCACACTTGGCACCTGGAGGAGTTGCCCAAGGTGTTGCCACAGCTGGCCGCTAAAACTGAGCATCACATGGAGCACTTAGAGGTATCCAATTGTGCCTGGCATCTGCAGAACTGCACTTGGCGTAATGTTCCCAACAGCGAATTCCAGCTGCCAAATTGGTAAGATATCCTGACAAACTAGAAAAATTAATTTAAAAAGTAAACCAACCATCCAAACTAGTGATGTAAAATTACATCGAAAAAGCGATAGCTCGTATTCGCGGAAGCAACTTTTAAGTACTTTAACTCTATAATTTTTTTTGAAAATTAATCGAGTTAGTTAAATTAATTTTCACTAAAATTTGACAGCTTACTGCAGTTTGTTCAAAGTCGTTTAGTTGTAGAACTTATTAATTCAGTCAATTAAAGCAATAGGAGTTGAGTAAATGTTATTGATTAAGGCTTACAATATTGAATTTTTAAAAATTTTTAAGTCTTTAAAATCGATATCTTGAGGCAAAAAATTATTTTAAACAAATTATTAATTTTTAATGAATTAAGAGGCCAATTCGTGGCCAAAATGACATTCCGCATGGAAATCGGATCAGTTTTTTTAAAGTTATAAAATTTGTATGGTATGTTTTGTATTTTGATTTTGCAACTAAGATTTAAAAAATTTTTTTAGCTCAATATGTCTGGGTATATGTATCTACAAATCGTTTAATTTTTGTCGATTTTTTAAATTTGTATACTTAACTCGAATCACAGTTTTAATTAACATCACTAACCCAAACACACAGTCAATGCCATCGGATTAAAGAGACCATGGGACACATAAACCAGCTGGTCAAGACGTCGATGCCAGAAGAAGAAGACGATGAAGAGGGTCAGCAGGGTCGTCTCATGCTGGATGTGAATGCCAACATAATGAGTCTCAATGGTTTGTTGCAACAACTCAATGAACTGTTGGAGCAGCAGAACGAGGAGCAAGCGATTCTATCGTCCAGCATGTCCAGCATCTAATTAAAATACAGCATACAGGGTGTCATTTTTATTTTGAGATTGTGATCTATCGATAGTTTATTAAAACACACGTTTGTTTCATAGAATTTTGCTTGACATATGTATGTTGGTTGTATGGTGTATGGCATATATATATAGTTATAGTAATATCGTATATATAATAAGTAGTTATCGGAAAGTCCTTTCTGAAGCTTTACATGCAAAGTGTCTCTATCATGTCTGATAATGTGTAAATTTTTTTTCCATCTTAAATATAGCATACGAGTAAGTTGATAATATATATATGTATATTATATAAGTATATACGATATTTTTTCTTTCATTTACTTGGCATTTGTTAGATCGTTTGATCGTACGTTTCAAATCGTACAAGTTTCTCTAGAACATATAATAATTTAGCTAGCATAGATTTAAGTTTTTGGCTATGGATTGAGTTTAGGGTAAAATATAATATAGGGAATTAATTTCTTTTCAGTTTTCAAGTATTTATATTAGAGATAGCACCTTGAGGAGTTTAAAACAATTTTTTCAACAGCTGTTTTGGCTTTTTATAGAATTTCTTTTCAGCTTAGATTCTTTTCCATCTGCTTTTGCGCTGGCGTAAATCAATCTCAGTATTTGTACAAGGACAATTACAAGGACGATGTGTGTCGAGCACAGCTGAGAGCAGGATGTGGAGGTGAAAGGGGGGCACATTTTAAATGGAATCCTTAATTACCTGCCCTGGACTCGGCGGCCGTGTTCGAGTGCCAATTGGCAGCTGCTGTTTGAGTGGTTTGATTCATGTGTTGTTGGTAAAACTTATGCACTAAAATGTTAGGCAAGTAAATACGAATATACCATACGGTATACTTTATGCGATATTTACTATATTTTTTTTCCGAATGCACTCACAAAATGTAGTAAAATTGTTTGGAAAAAACGCGAAAAACTAAGATGGAATAAATCACACTCATCAAAAATATTTTCATTATACATACACGTATATATATAAGTACATTTATATTATGTAATATAATAATTATAATTATAATAAATTTTATTTTTGGTACACACAATAATTAACAACAATTATCTAAAAAATTCTCGCTACGTAATAAATATATATATATATTTTTTATCATTTTGCATTTGCGTTGAATTGTTGAGTGTCTGCTCTTACACTTAGCTAAGTTTTAATTAATTCGAAATTAAATTAGTTCTTTTTTCATTTTAAAAATAAATAAATATAATAGAAAATATAATTTTTACTTTTACTTGTATTATTCCTTCAAAAATTCATCTCAGACAAGACATTAAAATCGATGTACTGAACTTTATTTCGGTTTTTGGTTTTTTCCGTTTTGTTATTGTTTCTGGCTGGTTTCGAGTTGCTTTGTCAAAAAAGTAATTAATTTAAATATATTTGTAAATTTTTCAAATTGTTTTTAATATTATTATTCAATTTTATTTTACGAATACACATACATAATATTTGTTGTTGCATTGGTAGTTGTTGTTGCTGTTGTTTAGGAAATAGACTTTCAAAAGCTTAACATGCATAAACATTTAATTAATTTGAAACATTTACTTTAATTTATATTTGTTTTTTGTTTGCTGCGAATTTTGCGCATTTCATAAATTGTTCAATATTCAAATTTTCGATTTTATTTTATTCATATTTGCAGAGGTTTTCGCATTTGGGAGTTGCTTTCCTCGCAGCTTGCCACCTATTGAAAGGGGCAGCATTAAAGTAATCAATTGGCATCTGGCCAAAACAACTCTGCCGTTTACCCAAATTGGTAACAAAAATATATATTAGTGTGTGTGCTAACAAATCTTTTTCTTTCGGCTGGGATTGTTGGCATCTGGCGGAAACGCTACTGTCTACTGTTCATCCTCTGGCGATATTTTGGCCAGGGTCAGCAATATCATGGTCAGCTCCTTGCGCGAGATTTTGCCATGTTTATCGTGTCCAACGCCACGCATGATTGTCTCCTCAAAAGCAGCCAGATCCTGGGCATCATAGTCATCCTGCCGAGCAAATACATAAGCAATGATTCTTAAAAATACTTGTCTTTGAAAACTTACCTTCTTGACCAACTCCAGCAGATCCTTGAGAAAGCCTTTGAGTTCCTCATTCTCAATGGTGCCGCTGTTGTCCTGTTATTAATTACAGTTTATAAATATATAGATAAATGACTCAGGTTTAAATACTTACACGATCGTATAATGAGAAGACTTTCTCAATATCGTCCTTGGTCAGCTTTGCGGCGCCCTAAGTTTGGCAATGAGAAAAGAACGCATTTCTTGTTCAAGCTCAAGTGGTTTATAAAACAAATATTTATCTTTAATATATACACACTTCAGATTGTTTGACTCGTTTGTAATGTCAACTGGCATATGGGACACTAAACTACGTATATATTTTATGTTTGAATAGGTACTTGAGTGTGTGTGTGTGTCTATGTGTGCTTGCTAATATCATATATTATTTACAACTCATGCCAAATATTTTCTTTTGCTTTCAACTTTTTCTTTATTATTATGCAACCCATGCTGCGCGTGTTTGCCTATGGAAATTTAAATCATGCCCACACACACACATATACACACACACATACAATTATTTACAGTTGGGGATGCTCGCCTGCATGCAAATCAATTTTCATTTACATTTTTCGTTTCTCGTTTTTCGTTTCATGTTTGCGTTGACTCAATCTCTTCATGGAAATTACAGCCAATTTGTACTCAATTATTTGCACAATCAAAATGCAAACGGAACAAACTCTTTAAGGGCCGAAAAAAACAATGCCCCTAAATGTATGCTACACATGCATTATTTTCTCTTTTGACTCATATTCGAGAAATATTTTTGCTATCGCCAGACATTCCGAATCATAACGAATGACTTAATTAAGTTTGCCATGCTTTTTCCTTTTTTCTCTCTTCTCTTCAACTGTGCTTCTGACATTCGGTAATTAATATGCATTAAGGTAAGTTGCGTATTTTCTGTGGCTTTTCCACAACGCATTTGGCCAAAAGTAATGTAGCATACATTTCAGCGCCGCACATTTATTACTTCTCTCATTGTTCGTAAGTGTGTGTGTGCAAGTGTTGTATTGTATATGTGCTGCTTAGATTTATTGATTCCCACTTCCTTCCCAACATTCACACACACACACACACCTGCACTTTTGGTTATGCAAGCGCAAATGCTGCAATCGCCGAAACTGGCAGCAATTCAAGTTCAAAGCTGTTTCAGGTGTTTCATTGCCAAAAATGGCTTAAATTTAGCTAGCCAACAATTTGTTACATCCATGTGTGTGTGGTTGTCCCTAGGGCCTGATAACATTTATTTTATTTAGCCATGTAAGCTGCTTTATAAAGGACGCTAGCGACATAACGCATTTGCTTTACTTTGGTCATACCCTGTACACCGCAAAGGGGTCAAGACAGGGTATGAGCAGCAAGCACATAATTATGTATTGCAATAACAGATAGTTGCGTTTTTTGCTATTACTTAAGTTGGTCAAAACTTTTAATAATTGAGAAAATCAAATTATTTGCATTATTTGTTAATACAAATTTAGCATAATTTCTCGTATATTGACATGTTTTTCATGTAACTAATGGGTATCGCCTAGTCTAGTTCAATTCGTCTAGTGCCTGCTTAGCTGCTCGTTTATTTGGCTTTCTGGGGATTGAAAATCCATTAAGTGCACGCTGTTGGCAGCCCTTTCAGCGCACTCATTGTTCTTATGTAGAAGCTCGGCTTTATGGTTGGCTTTAGTGTTTAATTTTGCTCAAAATTTCATTTTCACACTGAATTATACAACATTGGATGGCGCCTAAAAGCATGCTTTACATGCTGTCTGTCTGTCTGTCTGTTGGAACTCTGACAAATTGCGCACTTAAGCCGGTTGCCGTCAGTGCGGCACGTTCAGTGTTCACACATCCCTGTCTGATAAAATGAAGTAATTATTTTATACTTCAACACTTTTGAATGCCATTTCGGTGGGTTACGGCGGCGGATGTCTGCGGCTGCCATTACCCATATGGGCATAACAACGCAACACCCGTACACACACATATTAAACACACACACACACATTTAGTTACACGCATTTCTAAATTATGCAAAAGGTCGCCGTGGGTCTGGTATCTGGACCATCATTAGGTTTTAGCAGCTCACGTACATGCACTTATCACACAGCTCCCTTCCTTCCTCTCTCTCTCTCTTCCTAGTTCTCTCTCTTTCACTTTCTATCTTGTTCTGTCTGTTACAAGCAAATATCTAATTAGTAGAGCATAGTTGTCGTTTGTTTATTGGATTGGTCAGAGCTTAAGGCCTCATTGTGGTTATAGAGAGAATATGTGTTTGCTATAGCTTAAGTACTTTCTGTTTGACTATTTAACACATAAATTAAACTTAACTTTAGGTCAGAGCTAGAATTATAAGCAAATTATGTTTGCTACAATTAGTGCAAAAGTTTATCATGAAAGTTTGTATATATATGTTATTATATGACATCTGTTCTACTTAGTTTATGAATTTAGTTGAAGCTATGAAATTGAAATTAATTAACTTCTATATTTGTATAAGTAATACATTATGCATTAGTTGAAAGCATACGCTGTTTAAGAGATTTCGAAATTTCTCTGAAATTTTCTCTTTAAATTCTACAAGAATTTATGCGGCTTCCAAGTAAATTTCTCTATAAATTCTACAAGGTTATATTGGTTATATTTGGTTATTTATTTTTTAAGCTCATGGTTCGCTGACAAATTCGAACATCTGACTTTTAACTAAGCTCATCTTTAATCTAAACTTATGCAGCCTTCAACGTTGGTTTGCTCTGTAAATATGTCCCAAATGCTTGTTTGATCATTGTACACAGTTTATTGATTACCTCTCTGTGTTTTACTCTCATTCCTTTGACAACATTTTGAGCAATGCAAAGACAGCTCAGAGTCAAGAAACTTGCCTCTGAGCTCAAACGAGCCACAAGTCCACTGACATACACACACACACACAAACACTCACACACTCTCAGACACACACACATCTGTCACTCAACTTATTTGGTAAACATGCTTAAAAGTATCAAAAGATATTCACAGAGAAGCAAAAGCAAACACACAGCATTCCAGCATGCAGTTAAAGTAAAAAATACAATGTATATATATAGTATCTATCCATCTATTTATAGATATGCAATTGCATAGCTTTTAGAGGTTTTGGGTATATTTGTGTATTTAACAACTGACAACAAAAAAAGGGTAAAACAGTCACAGAAAACGCATTCAAATGGAACAAAAATGGCCAAAAGTCAATATAATGCATTCTGTGTGTTTCTCTTTTTCTGTTATCGTAAATGTCGAACAAAAGCAATTTAAATCAAACAGAGCTTGGTATTTATTTTCTATTAAACTGAAAGTTTGTTGGAATATTGTTTTGTGTTTTTGTCTGTGCTAAACAAATACGTGTGGCAAATAGTCTATAAATTTATTAAATGCCTTTGCACAGAGTGTTGAATTTATGAAATTACTGCGAAACTTTTCTATTGTCTAAATAAAGTATGAATAAACTTCTTCAACTAGAGCTTGACTTCGATTTGTGTGAAACGAATTTAATTAAGTCATTGTTGTTATTATTAATTTTATGAAAAATATAACTATTCAATTTACATGTTTTGATAGGATGATAATCAGTTAAATGAGCTTATATTCCTTTACTAAAAAAGGACATTGTTGTTGACTCTGCTAAATTCAATTTAAGATAAATACTCAATGTGCAAGGGTATTTAAAATTCGGTTCTCCGAAATGAATGCTAACTTTTCTGCTTGTTTTGTCTATTCATTTTTTTACGATTGGTTTTTGTGTTTGTTTTGTTGTATTGCCGTTGTTCTTTATTCCAATTGGTTGGGTAACATTTAGTTCGTTTTTGGCTCGGCTTTGGACGATAAATACTTACATCAATGCCCTCCTGGATAAACGAGTGTGTTTTATTTTATATTGTATAGTTGTTGTTATTGTTGTTGTTGTAGGCAGTGCAATTGATTGTTGTTGTTGTTGTCGATTTTATATACAGCATTTGTTTGTTTATTGTTTGATTGATTTTATTTTATTTTTTGTTTGTTTTTTTTTTTTTTAGTTTAAGAGTCGAGTTTTTAATTGCATTTCATTTAGTTTAGTTTATAGTTTTGTTTAAATATTTTGTGTGAAAAATATTTTGTGGCAGCCAAAATTTACATCACGTGCAATTAAGTTTGATATTTGATATTTGGAAATTTTTCGATTAAAATTAATCATTTATGTTATGTAAATGAAACAAAATGTACAAGTGTTTATTGTTTATAAGAGTTAATAATAGTTAATAGAAATATATGCATATACAGATACAGTTGTTGTTTAGGTAGTTTAGTTGCAGTTGGTTAGGCATAGAGTTGCAATAGAAAAGAAAGGGTTAGGCGGGGGGAGTAAAAAAAGAAAGTCAGAGTAAAGTTTTGTCAAGTTTTCAAGTTTACAAATTAAAATTTTCTTTGTTTATTCTGTTTTGCTCAAGCTGCAAATATTATTAGTTACAAAAATATTTGCCAGCGTGTTCATTAGTTGAAACTGAATTTAATTGTTTTACATAGTTTAGCAGATTTGTTTAGACTAGAAGAGTTTTGGGTTAGTAAGCTAAGTTCCAGCTAGAATGCAGCAAACTTAAAATTATGTTATTAAGTATACGTCTAGTAAGCATAAGGCAAGACCAATTATTTAAGGATTTAGTTGCATTTACTTATTACGATTAAAATTGGATGTACTTCTAATTTATTATTCTCTCACTTAAAGGTGCAATAGAAAGTTTTAGCAATTCATACAAAGAAAAACAAAAAAACAAAATAAATAAGGTAAATTAAAGAATTTTCTAAGCAAACCATATTGTCTGTGTCAGCCGAACGTATGTATGTGATTTACCTGCAGCTTCTTCTGGCCACATTTTCACGTAAGCTGCACGTGGCCAGGCCAAATGTCGCCGCAGAGACAACTCCAAAGCAGCGTAAACAAAAATATGCCCCCTTAAGTGGTTACCGCAAGAGAACGGCCGGCAAACTTAAATGAGATGGCCAACCCACTAAATGGATGGACTTTTTACCCTGTGTCCACAGAAATTAAATAAATTTTGCCAAAAGCCACATTTCGACCAAAAGTTTTAGCACATTTTAAAGCTACGACTGCAGTTGCAGCTCTTGTGCATTATGTGTTGTTGCCCACTGCGACACACGCGGCGTATACGTGATGTGCATTAGCATAAGCTGTTCCGGCATTGGCACGACGCCAAAGCAGCAAAAGCAGCAACGCCAGCAAACGTCACGTCAAGAGGTTGTCTTAAACACTAGACAACCGCAATTTAGTTTTATATACATATATACCTCGTAGCCATGAAGTTGTGTTATAGGGTATCATAAAGTTAAAAGTTTACTTCACACAAGCTACAGTTGAATAAATTTTCGAATTTTATGGAATGTGAAATTTAGAACAGATACGTGTACATTCGATGTGAAAAGTGGAATGTGGAACGTCACATTTTAAATTTGGGCAGTATCTTTAAAAGAAGATTTAGTAATAGCTAGCTAACTGTAAATAAATAAACTTTGCCAATTTATTTCGTTGGACTTTACAATTAGGTCTGTTCTTTTCATAAATATATTTTTTTAATTTATTTGAATTTTTATAACTGTTTTATAGGTTCTGATTGGGATACTTTTCATATAGGCTGCAGTTTTCCCTTGCGACAAGAATTTTCGTAATTTAATTTGATTTACCTACTATTCACTTTCGGCAATATTTTGTGCATAGTATTCACTTTGAGCAAGTGAATTTTAATCCGATGAAATGAAAAGCAAAACTTACGGAACAGACTATTTTATTATTATTAATATTATTTTATAGTCTCAGCCAAAAGTGAACATTAAAGGGTATATTTTGGGCTACTTGAATATACATATTTTATAGACTTTTTTATGATTATAATATTTTATAGAGATTTTCAACTTTGCTGCTATGGCAAAGAGGTTGCCATAAACATCAAATGCAATTTGTTGTGCAGTGTAATTGGGTATGGCAATTACCTGTTCTTCAGGTAGTTGCTGGTATTTTTAACATGCTTCTTGGTGCCCGCTGTAACTGCAGCAGGCATACCATTACTCATAACTCTTAAGTCTTTGGATGCCACTTGGTGGCTGTAAAAATGTTGAGGCATGCTTATTTTTATTTTTTTCCATTTATTGCTTACAAAATGAACGCAACTGGCAGAAGTCAACCAGGTGGTTGATACCGTCTCTCCCCTTCCCTTTTGCCTCGCGGGAAATATATGCGTATTATGAGATGGGGAAATGGGCTGGAAATGCCAATTTTATGGCTGCTTAAACTTGTAGCGTTTTATTGCATACTTGCGGGCGTTAATAAGCGCGCTGCAACAAAGTTCCCCAGGACGCGTGTCCAGGTGAAAGATTTTTAGAGAGAGAGCATTCGTCTTATCAGCTATAGACACTATAGTCACCCAAGTTATGATGATGGACATTATAATTGGGTGCTGATGCTGCACAAATGGGCGCAACTTGTGACCGATAGAGAGTGGAAAATTGATGGAATTTCCATCATGGTGTGGCATGTACGAGTTGATTTCAACTTGTCGCTTACATTGTAAATGTGTGACATGTTACATACAGCATGCCACATGCTACATGCTACATGCACTGGGCGTGGCAGCAACATCTCTTAGGTGATAGAGAGAGAGAGATAATTGTATGTGAGTGTGGGATTTGTGGGGGAGTTGTCAATAAAAGGCAAATAAAATGTCACTGTGCAGCCAACTGTAACAATGGGCAAATAGTTTACATGGCTGTCGTTGTCATTGTCGCTGTGGTTGTGACTGTGGTTGTAGCTATAACTGCAAATGTGACTCTTTGTGGTTGCACATTGCTCATACGCCACGTTGCACAGCCGAATGAAAGCTGGCAATTGCTTGGCATTGTTTTTTAGGTCTTGTATGCAAATCGAGTACGTTGCGTTGCGTTGCGTGAGAACGAACAGTAGATCAGATCAGCTAGTTGTATGCTCCAATTAAAATAACCCATACGCCATGTTGCATCGGACAGAAAAATATACCAGCAGGTACTCGTATTCAACTTTAAGATCTTGAGCACACGACCAACACATGCGATATGGTTCTCATAAGCAGCTGGAATGTGATTCAGGCACGTACGAATGCAGCAAATAACAATAAGACCTGGTAACTGGCAACTGGCACAGCTCGGACTTTTGTCGTTTCGTTTGTCGAACTTTGTTGATTGCCTGAAAGAGCCAAAAGTGGAATTGTACTTGGTCATGGTCAGAGATTTCATTGTGCATTGTTAGCCATCTGCCTGAAGTACGATTGCCAAAAGTAAGAAAAGAGTTTGTTCAAGTTAAACTTAAGGCGTAGACAGATGCAAGAGGACATCCAGGATGTCTCGGTAAAGCCATATGTTGGGGGTTGTCAGAAAGTTATTTTACTTGTAGAAAATCTATGGTATTTATGTGGGGATAAAATGAAAACTTCTTTATAGCTTTCTTTTGTACTGCTCAGATAATAACCTTGATTTATCTACTCTTCCATTTTAACCAATTAACTAGTTAAATGAGTAATTAAGTAATTCAATAAGTAGCCATAATTACT